>CAEFZX010017434.1:0-72302 GCA_903066825.1 Alfaro cultratus
TATATATATATATATATAGACGCATCATAAAACACTTCCTTATATACTTGCAACCTTTGAACTGTTAAATATCATTATGCAGGCCCATAGTGTGGAAAAGTATTTGCATTTTTTAAGATTTCCCATTTGCACCTTTTGATCAAAGCTAAGAAACTGTAGTGCTTTTTGTTGTTAGAGCAGATCTCTGATCGGAAGATACTAGAGCTTAGGGATAAGCTGACCAACAAGCCTCTGAAGGTCCTTGGCCCGATGCTCGGTTGTCTTCAGTACCTCCTCGTGGTTTGCTTTTTCACTGCTTTCATAATCTATCACAACCTTGTTGGTGATAAGGGACAAACCCAAAACACGTAGTCCGCAGTGACGAGCCACCACCACCTCAGGAACGGTGCTCATACCTGGACAGGAAGCACATGCTGCTATTGAAAGAGATGCAAATAGTAGCATTTCGAATTACGCAGACACTTATTAGATGTTCTGAGACTAAAGCAAGAGTTGTAGATTTTACATTTTACCACTATTTTGGCTTTACAGCTTCTCAACAAAGTTAATCTGGCTAAAACTTAAATAATTAGGCTTTTCTGTCCTGCTGTTACAGATCCACAAGCAACTTACTCATTTACATTCTGGTAATCCTGCTTTGTTTGCTGGTACTTCCTGTTCCATTGAGTCAAAGTGCTGACCACATTTACATGCAGTTTGAATATCTCGTGTATGCCCTGTCTGTCTTTATAAAAACAAAGTATTCATATTTATCTTAAAGTCTGTAATTAATTTAAATAAATTTCCAAAGCAGATATCTCTTGGAGGGAGCTTCAGCTGTACCCACCCACAGCGTCAGCCCCGAGCTTCTGTAAAGCTCTGCACTCCGCAATTGTCTCGTATGTTGGTCCGGCCAGCATGCAGTAAACGCCTTCCTGGAGGAAGCTCCCACAGCCATGCTCCTCCGCTGTTTCCTTAGCCAGGACCCTCAGCTTTCTGTCATATGCATCAGACATGCAAGGGAAACGCACGCCAAACCTGCAGCAACAGTAAATGAATGTGTCATGCTTCAGTGCACTAGGCACAATGTCAGATTGCATTATGCATTTCTGCTCTACCTTGTGTCATTGTGTCCACACAGAGGATTCTGACCAGCAAAGCCAGGCATGTTGATGTGATCCTTGATTAGCATGATGTCTCCCACACTGTAACTACCATTGAGGCCGCCGGCAGCATTTGTGACGATCAGAATTTCCACGCCAAGCAGGAAGAAGACTCTCACTGGGTATGTCACCTGCAAACAAACATGATCCACATTCATGCTTTATTGTCTGCTACATGATGACAGAAAAAGGAGGCATGCTGAGAACAAATCACATGAGAAGTTAATGTTTCATAGCCTGAGCAAAATGTTATTACTGTGGGTTCCTGCACATTTCAGCAACTGCTAACCTTTACAGAGCAGCTGATGGCCTATAAATGACGGCTCCTCCCCTTCATGACAGGCGTGATTGAGAATTACCTTTTTCTATTTTCTAACATATTGCATTTTCAATGAAGGCGTGATGTTAGTTTAAGCAAAAATATTTTCTACGATCCCTTAGATCTTGATAAGGTCAATGCTGTCACTTTAGAACAGTGCCATATTTTGTTGGAGTTTTGCATATTATAAATGCGGTCTTTGCTAAGAACCTGCAGCCCACACAGGACAGGAGGTGTAGAACCACAGGATGTGTGTGTGTGCATGTGTGTAACAACAAAATAAACTGATCTTAAAAATGTTAAAATTATTTTTAAAAATGTTTGCCTGGAGGTTTTAATGAGGTAATACAAGTAAACCTCCAGGAGAATTCAAATAAATAATTAAAAAGTTAATTTATATTTGTAATTACATTTTAAAAAATAAATCTCAAAAATATATTAATTACAAAGAGTTATATATTTGAACAATCTGTTTATGTTACTTTTGATGATTAGGGTTTGGAGCTAGCGAAAATCAAAATGTAGGTTCTTCAGAAATACTAACATGGCAGCCTCAACAAGGGGGATAATCCAGAAGGTCTTTGATAAAGAAGCTGTGTGTTCACAGAGTGTTGTGCCAAGCATATTAATGGAACGTTGAGGGAAAGGAAAAAATGAAGGTTGAAAGGGTGAAGAAGCACCTGGCTCAGTCAGCTCCTTAAGATTCATAAGGCAAGGACTGAGAATACAGTCAGTGCTTCTAGACCCACTTCAACAAAAGTGTTACCTTAAAAAAAATGTTAAAGGAAAATGAGCAATATTGAATTTAAAGCAAGTTCTGCAAGAATTCTCTTTGTGCATGCATGAGTTCTCTCCTGGTACTCTGGCTTCCTTCCCTTTCCTGTGTGTTTCTGTTTGTCCTGTGACAGACTGGTGATCCGTTCAGAATGTGTCCTACCTTTTGCTCAAAGACAGTGGAGACGCTGCCAGGACAAGTGGGTATAGAAGATATAAAGGTGGATAGATGTCACTTTGTTTTCTCTTGGGTATTTTATTTAAGACAATTTGGTCAAACAGCAGAAATCACAAACTGCTAGGTAAGACAGGGAACAACCTGAATTGATGTGGCTGAACTTGGTCTGCTGGCTCACCTCCCAGCCTTTTAAAATCGGAAAGGATTCCTTTTCTGAAAATTTCACAGAACACAATAAATCTGCAATCCTTCACCACTATGCATTATTCATCTGGAGGGATATTATATATAGCTTATTGTGCAGTACAGGAGGCCTATAATGCATCTGTCCTACTGGTACCGTATTCATGAACCAGAGTTTTATTATACTGACAAGTTATATGGGCTATTTTATGAGGAGATGGCACATGGAAGCTGGTAGTAAAGTAAAACTAATAGCCAGGGGCCAAAGGCCAGTCTTGCATTGACATTCTGACACAAAATGGATGCTTTTCAACTGATTAGTCAATGCAGCAAGAAAATTTTTAGCCAGAAATGTAGCCACAAAAATTGCCTGGGTTTTGACACGTTGGAAAACCAAAACATGTACATATATTTCACAACTAAGGTTTAGATCTAACGTTTAAAGGTAAAGGTAGTGATTTCTCTTGGATTATTCCAGAATTTCCATAAGATGGAGATCAGCTTCGCTTAAAAAGTATAAAGAGGAGCAATACAAATTTCAGAATAAGTGAAGGACAGAGTTTAAAGATCAACTGCAGAGGCTGTGAATGTTTGCCGCAATGTGATTGACAAAGTCAGAGATTAAACTGCCAGCTTGACATCAGTCACCCTGGATAGTATATCATTTGCATCAGCAAGGTCTGAAAAGGAAGAAGATGCCAATGTGCATTTCAGAATAACAAACAGCAAAGAAATAAGTGTTGTGATCCTCTAGTGTTTCAGTTATTTTCTCTTTTATCATTTATTGTTTTTTTCTTATATCTTGCCAGTTTAGTTTATTAATTGTGTTAGTTTAGTATTTGTTGCTGCTTGTTCTGTGGATTTATTACTTTCTTTTAATATTTATTTCTATTTATGGTTCAGGTTTTCTTTCCCCTTCCATTCCCTTTGTTTCTGTTTGTTTTTTCACCTCACTTACCAGTCTGCTCCCCGTCGCAGCTGTTGATTATTTCCTCATTTGTCCTTACCTGCTCCTCCCCCACCTGTATCCATTTACCTGTAATTAGTTCTCCTAGTTTTTGTTTTTACTAAATTAAGACTATGCTTAATTTAGTAAAAACTAAATTAAGTTTATTCTACTGTCTCTTGTGTTTTATCCTGTTTTATTTCTTGTATTTTAGATATTTTATTTTATTTTACCCACTGTAAAACACTATGGTTAACCTAGTGGTTACTGTGAGGGGTTATAAAAATATGTTTATTATTATATTTATTATTAAAATATCCTAAAATTTAGGTCAGTAACATCATTAATAAATAATATATTATATAAAAACTAAATCCCTAACGGTAAAAATTCAACAACCAATGCCTAAAAAACATTTACTCTTTTAGGGAATATGAAAAGCAAATTAAATGCAGATAATCTCTTTTATTATTATTAAAAGAAGCAATTTAAAAGAACTGGCAGACACAAAAAAAAATCAATAAAAAAAACAAACACAAAAAGATTTACAGTTTCACTCAAAGAAATCTTGTTCTCAGAAACACCATTAATTTGAAGCACAGGTAGCCAACGATGCAAGAGGCTAGGACATACAATGCACAAAGACAAAAGCATAGCGTCTCACTATATTTAGCAGTTTACCGTGTGAATATTGTAGCCCTCGTAGAAGTGAAATCGACCCTGCATGCAGACACACTCATGGCCGTTCAGCTTTCCAAACACCAGCTGGCCTGAATGACCCTGCACTGCACAACACATGGACAGAATGAACTGCTGCTAGGAGGCACTGCTGGTTTTTAATGAAAAGATTTGGAAGTTTGTCTAAGCCTGAAATATGGACCCTATTTTTTGTAGAAAACCTCTGTCAATTTTCCAAGAAGTAAACTGAGTTAGACCACTGAGACCAAAATAGTAAATGTTTACTCTAATTAATGAGAGGCAATGATCTTGAACTACTTTATTAGACTGAACTGCTGGGCTCCAATCAGTTGAAATCAGGTATGTATCAATGCCCAATTTATTTGAACTTGTTAAAGTTATTAAACTTTAATAAGTTTAAATAGTTTTTCAGGAGTGCTTTATGACAGGGATATTAGAGGCTTCTCCAGTTACAAATCCACAAACATACTATGTAAAAATATTGGAAATTTAAGACTTTTGCTCCCCTAAACGTGAGCTGTTGTCTAAGAAATGTCATACACACTAAAATTCAAGAGTGACCCAGCGTAACTTCTCTGAAATAGAAAGCTTCCCTCATTAATTTGAGATGCATGAAAACACTAATATCTAGATGAGTGAACCCACTTTTGCCTATGGAAATATTATTTAATTTTAAGATCTAATTAAGATTAAACCATTTCTTAAGCTAAAAAAAGAGCCTTTTAGTTTACATAAAGCAAAATGAAGGAAGACCTTCATCCCATCTGTTGAGCATGGTAGTGATAGAGCATCATGATTTCACCTTACAATTTAGTTGAAGAATTTTATAAAGCAGCTATAATTAACTTGGTCGTATTCCATAATAAATCAATCTATAAGAAAATAAGCATCTTACCAGTGCTGGTGGGGAAACGTGGAATGTCTTTATATGGGAATATGTTCTTGTCATCTAGCAGCTCGGCCAGACCGCCCAGGCCTGAACCACAGATGATGGCCACTTTAGGACGATTCTCTGTCTGCGACAGCAACCAGTCCGCAGTCTCTTTGTACTCTTCATAACTGTAACTGAAAATGTAAACACATCTCTAAATAATTGTGGTAGACACTGATTGGTGAAAAGTTCAACACTATAAATATTAATAAGAAGCATTTGATGTTGATCTAAAAGATGTACAGACCCCATTAAAGCACTGGCTTTTTGGGATGTATAGATGAGACCAAGACAATGATCATTTCATACAGTTCTCTTCCTTAGTTTGACATATTCTGTGCAATTCAACAGAAAACATACAAATCTGTCAGCATAAAAATATGAATAATAAAAAGGGTATCATTTCTTGGTAGCATAAATGTGCACACCCTAAAAGTAAGACTTTGTGTAAGCACCTTCTAAATTATGCATTGAATCTTTCTGAAATCAAATAAGGTTAATTTACTAAACCCAAAGTACAGTTCAGCTCCCACTGTATGATTTCACTGAGATTTGCTCATTTACATTCTTTAGCCAAACCCATAGTTTGCAGGGAAGTGATACATATTTAAAAGGATCTCATTATACACAGGTGTCAGTCCTAGTTTGGAACACAAAACCTTTCACACCAAAATGGATGACAGTGACAGCACACTGAACATCTTTTCACAGTGGATGAAAAGACACAACGGAAACTGGTCAGGGAAGAGACTGGTAGCAACACTGATGGACATAAAGGAAGTTTCCAGCAAACAGCTGGTGGTGTTTTGCAAGTGACAGGGATCTCCTGTGTTCTTCTAATGTCCAGGGAAAGCTGTATGCTTTAAACCTGATTGAGGAATGTGTTTAAACCAAACTGGAACATTTTGATCAGTATTTCAAATGTCCAACACAAACGTAGCATTGCGTATCAACAAAAGATTGCTATAG
The DNA here is from genome assembly GCA_903066825.1 of Alfaro cultratus. Lineage (NCBI taxonomy): Eukaryota > Metazoa > Chordata > Actinopteri > Cyprinodontiformes > Poeciliidae > Alfaro > Alfaro cultratus. The sequence goes on from CAEFZX010017434.1 coordinate 6,142, forward strand.
TGAACTAGTGGTTGGAACCATATTGAGTCTTTTAACAGTTCAAAAATCAGTTTGACCCAAAACCAACTCTGATAGGAAGCTCAAAATATAGAGATTTGATTTTTTAAAATTTATTTTTAATGTTTTTGCACTATATGGTAAACGAATAGGATGCTCATAGACCACCAGCAGAGAAGACTGGATCCTGAAACAGAATCAAAAAGGTGCATAAACAAAGTAAAGTTGTCATGATATGTGTCACATTAATTCCATTAATTGTGCAAAGCATAAACTTATTTTATTTTACATTAATAGGGATGTGTGTGCTTTTCAACCCTGAATGCGAAGAATGACAAAGTATAAAGGATCTGAGAATGCTGGTGGGATTATTAAGCAGATGACAGCAACTGTGGAGGTGCACAGAAGAGAAAGAGACACTTCTGTAAAATGAACATGCAGTGTACTGAACGAAGATACAATCAGCTGCAGTACATAAATTGAAAAACAAAAACTCTATGCTGACTCAGACTCTCGTGAAAAGAAACACACCCGTGAAAAACAAGTTCCTCTGGACTGACTCAGATCACAAGGGAACTAATAAACCTGCAGAGAGTAAAAAAAAAAAAAGATCTCAAAGTAAGAAAAAACTCATTAACGCCCGGTTCAAGTGATTATCATAGAAGTCGGAGTACAAGTAAGTTTAACTAATACACTTATGTAACAGTGTTGGGGTTTTCTGCATTCTGCCAGACAAATCATTCTTCCCAGATGTTGATTGGATTTGAAATGCCCCAAGGTGCTACATTAAACAAAGTCAGAAACAGTGTGTAATTCTAATCATAAATCTGTGTGAAGCGATCACCTTGTTAATGTTCCCTCTGTGCCCGAACCTTTGTTATTAAGACGAAGTGAGACTTCAGGCTGCAGTGTTTTCAGGAAGCGAGCCTGATGACTTTGAGCCTAATTTGGAGCTGCCATCTAGGATGACTGCTACATCTGAGTAGCCCTGGGAGCTTTGTCTTTCTAGGTTTTGCCCTTGTTCTCTTTTTTAATTCTAACTCAAAACCAGCTTTAAAACAAATGATCAGGTATAGATTTTCTGTCTCCATAGTGATTTTTCATCCATTCTTGCAAACATTTAAGCAGTTCATGCATATATTCAGACTGAGATGAATAGGTTTATGCTTTGCATCTTGCCTCACTTTACCAAAAAAGGACTTGCAAGTTTTAATTTTTCTGAGTTTGCAACCTGCAAGTTAGAAGCCACTTTTGCAAACAAACACCACAGAGACAGCTGACAGACAAGTTGACAACTTAACTTCTGCTGTCATTCATTGGCAGAATGCAGGTCACTTAAAGAGAGAGTCGCTTTTAAAATAAGTGATTTATAAACCCACAGACTAGAGAAAGGAAGCATCAGCAGCAGATTGTACAATGTGTAGCCAGTCTATAAAACCATCCTTTTAAGCAAGAATAATAAAAATGAAGAAGGGTGTCTCACTCCTTGAAAGAAAATCTGTTTGTAAACTTTTATTTTCATGAAACATGGAGTTTTACTCTGCCAGCAAAGTGTGATTGATTGCAAACCTCAGTAAACTTTTAACCACTCTTCCTAAAGAGTGGTTAAAAAACTGTGCACAGATTTTAATACCCATCTCATTTCCTTTCACAGTGGCAAACTTGAAAAAGACAAAAGACAAGTAGCTGAGTTGTAATATTCAAGGGAACATACACTAAAACAGTAGCAGTAGAGCATACATATATCTGAGCCTGAATGTATAATTTTGGCTCTGCTTGGATTAGAAAAAAATCAAAAATATATTCAAACTTGTGCATCCAATTTTTGCTTGTTGCAAAAATACTTCCACCATAAAAGGGGGTTTAAATAAAGGCATGAAAGCCCCCAAATAATATGATAATTATGTAGATGTTGAGTGTATGCAGACTTCTAGCTGATATATACTTGGATGAGTCATCATGGGTCAAAGTTAAGTGGCCTAAAGAAGCAAATAAAAGCAAAATTAATAGGGACATTCTCTCAAAATGGCAAGGAACAGGATTCCTTCTTGTGAATCAATGAAGTCCACAGAAAGTTTTAAGAAATTATGGAGCTCTACAGAGGCCATTCTATTTTGATTCATATTACTTAAATAACTGCATCATCTGTTAATATTTCGTTTAATGAATAGTAACTAGTAGTAAACGCCTTAAATTACAATCGCTGACCCTTTATAGATGTTTTGATTTACATCTATACCACGTTTGTTCATTTTTTAAATGAAATGCTAAACTAATCTCCCAGTAAACTAAAGAACATCTTAAGAAACGGGAGGCCAGTTTCTGCGGGGTCTCGTTCGGAGCTGTCCATGGTGCTGTGGGGCTTCTGTACTCATGGAGGCCTTACTGGCAGGCCCCTTGTTTCTAATCTGAACGTGTAAACGAGTTTAACCAGTCAGTGTAAACGAGTTTAACCAGTCAGGGCTGTTGCTCATAGCCTCAAGGCTTTGAATCTGAAACAGGGTTTACTGCAAACATAAAACATGTTTCCGGAAAAGTTAGAATAACTTTTAGGATAATGCACTTTATGTCAGTAAAAGAAAATCGAGGATTTCCTGGTCTGTATTCTGTAGGATTATACCGCCTGTAACCCAACGTGCTTACGTCATAGGCAGAGGAAATGTCTGATTGGCTGCTGTAATCCTTAGAATAAACTATCATGACAACACAGGCTGGCTTCTGTGAACAGCTCTTAAATCACTTCCTTCAAATGTACAACGTCGACACACTGTAATATGCTGATAACAGTCATCTCTCATAGGCTACATAAATATGGGGCTCGTTTCAGTGCCAGCATGCAGCCGTTTCCCGTCTTACCTGCACTGACTGGAGGAGGCTGCTTCCATGGCCGATGATGATCTGCTGATAAGGCGAGTGTTTAGGCTGCTGAAGCCCGGGCTCTGTCGGTGTTGAGTTCGCGGCTGGAGATGGAGCCTGCGGACGGAGCAACGGAGATCATGCTACGCGCTGACGTCGGTTCACATATGATGAAGAGGCGGGGCTTAGTCAGCTCACGGGTCCCTTTGAAGAAAATCCTATTTTCCACCAGGCTGGTTACTCACTGACCCGAACAGTGGCAGAGACAGAGCTGGAATTCTGTTTTACAGGACATAACATGGGAATTACGGGAAGCCATTAGAAGACACCAGAGGGGAGAGCAGACACCAGAGGGAATGAATACCCCAACCTAGACTACAGTGTCAATCAGTTATGACCTGATGCCGAAAATTAGAGCTCAGATCAGCATTAATGCAAACGAATATGACTTTTAAAGTCCAAAATAAGAGATGACACGAAGCGCTCAAATAAGCTGTATAGTTTTACTCTCACTTTTACAGTACTTCACAATTCAAAGTGCTGAGTCATGTGTTGGGAAATGAAAATGAATGTGACAGTAATAGAAATCCGAACAACTACATCTTTGGACATACACAATAATAATAATACTAATACTAATACTAATAATAATAATAATAATAATAATAATAATAATAATAATAATAATAATAATAATAAAAACAAACCCTGTAATTCTTCTGTCACTACAAGTATTTTATTATAAGTAAACGTGAATCAACAATGTTTTATTTTAATTTCTAAAATGACATAAAACAAACTTAACACAAGCTGTTTTCCTTATATTTTTATCTCAACACATACCTCCTTCCTATATGTTACAAAGTGGCTATATTTTTATATAGTTTATTTATAAATCATGGGTGTATATCATGGGTATTGATGGCTGGGATTTGGCAACAAATAAGCAAAGCTGATGTCTTTGAAGCTGTAAAAATGGACAAGGATATGGGGCATGGATGAAATAAATAATTTTCTGATGGCAAGACGACTCTATCAGAACATTTTAGAGATTCCCTCTCCTGTTTGTTCCGAGTCTATAATGACATGTATATACCAAACATAGCCCAAGAAACAAGCTGTAGGAAACGAGCCACATAATCATGCCAAGGCTGTAGATGCATGTATCAGGCTGTTAAAACAATGTATGGTAGTCTGATGAGTAATACTTTCTTTTGCACAATGTGATTGGCCGGGTGTGCATGTGTGTTGTTTACCCAGGAAACACCAGTGTAATGTATCAGTGTGTCTGTATCAGACAGACAGACAGACTGGAGGTTGCTAAAGTGGTGCTACTCTGGTTTAACCCCATAGTTATGAACTGCTGCTGCTGTTGTTGCTTTGTATTTATGTGTCATGTACTGTCATATTTTCATTACATTGAATACCTTGAATATAGAAAGAATGGCAGCAAAGAAGAAACTTCGATCAAAGACAAGCAATGACGTTGATTGAAATTCTGCAGGATTAGCCATCAGATAATAGATGTAGTTATTTGTATCTGACAAATGTATCTGAATGTTATTTGTCCAGAGAAGAAAAGATGAGTCCAACTGTAGAGTAGTATTGTACAAGTAATTAATACTGCTATGTATCAAACCAAAGTATTAATTGATGTCTGTATTAGTAGTGTTTATAGACACCAATAAAATGTGTTTTAGCACATTTTATTCCTGTGCTAAAACACATGAATACAATTACATGATAACATAACTCTAACTTTCATTTGACAGCAATTTGACGTAAAAGGTTTCATTAAGTATATAAAGTAAAAGATCAATTGCAGATTTATTTATTCAAGCATATTTGTATTGCTAAACGAACTTGCCTTTCTCAATATGGCGAACGCCCTGACGTATGTCTTCTACTGAACAACAATGCCATAGAAACAGGTTGAAACTACCAGCCAATCGGGAAGCAGTTTACTGGACGTACGGCAAACGCCGTTGCTATAGATACAGACTAAACCAACATCATTTTCAGCTGGCGTGTTTTTTAGTAAAAATGAAGTTTCTTACACGGTGGTAAGAGTTTGTTGAAATAATTTCTTTTGTTGGCACACATTTTATTTTATGTGTTAGTATCATGCTAGTTTTACGTTGTTTCGTTGAAAAATGTTCGAGAAGTTTGTGTATGGTGGTGAACAACTCGATTTAAGTCAACGTTTGTTACAGTTAGCACAGGAGGACCACAGCAAATAGTTAAAACCGTTTTGTCTTTCTGTATATAAAAAAAAGCACATTTTTATGCAAATTTTTTGGCAGAACGCTGAACTTTTCTGTTGATAAAAAGGCTTAAATTTTGCTGTAGTAATTTATTTCAATATTACGTTCTTAGTTACATTAAAGACGTTTTTTGCTTAATTCGGTAAACATTTACAGCACCTGTGACTCAGCCTATAGTTTGAAGCTATAATTTTACGGACAAATGTTGCTTGCAGCCGAAATTAAAAACGATCATTTGTATTAATCAAATGAATAATGCAATAATTTGTATTGTATTACAAATAATTGTATTTGTAATATATATAGGGGTGTCTATCTAGCACCCTATAACTTACACTGCTTAGTATGTGGCTGACACTGTCTACACAAGGCAACAAACATACACTTTTCCAGCTCTTAAGAGGTAGTAGACAGATACTTATGTTTTAAAGGTCTGGGGTTGGGAGAGTGGCTAATTATTTTCTGTGCTGTTAACCTCTCTGGAGAGTCTCTGCTGCTGATTAGCTGGAATTCATCTTGCTATGCGTTACAAATTGTTTCACCAAGTATTAAGTAACATACACCATGTTTTTTTTTTCAGGTGATTTTGCTACAGAATTCATTCAAAATGAAAGCAGTTCAGCTTCTGCAGTTGACCTCTAAGCTTCGCAAACAGAAAGTCCTGGTAAAGGAGGACAAGCCAAGACGAGTGAGCAGATCCTGCTGTTTCTCTGTGTTTTATTTGTCAACAGCGACATCAAAAGTTAAAAACAAAAAACACTGCAGATATTTGAGTTGGGTTTTCCTGATGAGTTCTCATTCACATTGTAATCAGTGACCTTCATTTTGGATATTGTCCAATGCTTTTAAAGGACCTTCTTCAAATGACCAATTGCCCTAATAATTAGTTTGGCTCCTTATAGAAAACAAAAATCAATCCTTGATTGCAGTGGCAATTTTATGGTTGTGTTTTATCCTGCTTCTTTTTTGAATGCTCTCAGATTGACTTGTGATCCATATTCAACTAAACATATGTGTCTCTGTGTATTCGAATTTTCAGGTAGTTAAATGGCTGAAGCTGTTTTAGCATCTGACTATGGATGTGGTTGGTTGGAACAATTTACGTCCTATTTTATCTTTGCCCTCACGTCACAACTTAATAGCCTTTTGAGATGTTGAGCCTCTAATGAATGCTAAAGAAAACAATTTATTAAGAACAAGTTGGTAAATGAACAACCATCACTACCAATTAAGGGTCCAACCAGATCTGTGGCAATTGCATATTTAGGAGGTGCCATACCTCCACTGTTGCAAGAGATGTTAATGGTGTACATAAAAAGTACAATTCAGGAAAATTCTATTACATTTATTTCCCTCCAGTGTAGTTTTAAGTATAAAATAATACAGTCAAACGGAATTAATGTACCTTGAAAAGTCTGGTTAGATGCATTGAGTCATTCACTTTCATGCATTCACTTCTCCCAAGCAAGCAAGTGGAAAAGAGTGACTCCTTTTAGCAGGAAAAAACCTTCAGCAGAACCCAGCTTGGTATTATTGGCTATCTGCTGTGAGCAGCTTGGGGTTGAGAGAACTGAAAAAAGACAGAAAAGAAAGAAAACACAGTTAAGGTAGCAAAGCACTATCAATGGCACCATCTATGAAAGAGACTACAAACTCAGAAGTACTGAACAGAAAGCATTTTGTATATTATTAATACAACTTTTGGGTAGCCCCCTCTGTTAATTTTGTGGAATAAATTACATTTCCACTCAAACATATTGTTTAACTCCTTACCTTCCTTCTCTAAAGCATCTTAATTGCTTCTGAATAGTGTTTTATGAAGCCAAACCTGTCGTCTGTTAAATATTGCATTTATCATAAGACTTCCTGCTACATTATTAATCCAGCTGAAATTCCTTTATGACCTACCCCTGAAATGGGCTAAGTGCAGTTAGATGTTTCTTTGTCTCTGGTACACTGATAAGGAGGTCTCATTGTGTAGCTTAGGTTTTAACCACAAAATATGGTTGATTGCTCTCACCGAACTAAGCTTTCTTCATTACTGGGGTTTGATTTGACATCAAAGAGACAGCCAGTGCAGACTGGATAATAGACCCTGTTGTGTGATTGCAGATGACTCCATCAGTTTTTAAGCAAGAAATGATGCAGTCGTCAGAGGAGCGCCTGAATAACATCACAGAGGTTCATCTGCCACTCAGGCTCGAGACTCCAGAAAGCAACACCACTCATTCCATGGTAAATGTCGGCAAATGTTGTCATTCCTCCTGACCTTTTTAGTAATAATATACGAGATAAATCAGTTGTAATGGTTCAAGATGACACATGAACCGTTGGTCCTAAGATTGGATTTATAAAAAGCTTGAATTTTGTGCTATTAAAACATTATAAATGACAATCCTAACAATGAAATACTTAAAAACATATTGTATGAAAGGTTTCTCATTATTCTTTTAGTAAATAGAGTCCATCAGTGTGCAATGTAGTCTTTGTACAATTACAGCTGTTCCTTAAAATCCTCTGAGGTTTATCAGATGAGATGCAACCTAACTGACTTGTGAGGGAGGAGAGCATTAAAAGAAGAAGCAGCCAAGAGGCTGCAGAGGTTTAGAGCTCATATGGGAGAATCTGTTGACTGGATAACTGTTAGTGTTTCAATCCATAAATCTACTATTGGTGGAAGAGTGGCAAGAAGAAATCCATTAATGAAATAAAGCCACAAAAAGCCCATTTCTACGTTGCTAACAAGCCATGTTGATAACACAGCACACATGTGGACAAAGTGATCTGGTCTGATCACTGGTCTGAACCCAAAATACGGTTTTGGCTTAATTGCAAAATAATATATCTGACAAACGAGCAGCAATGCACATTGGCCTGAACACACCATACCCACAGTGAGGAGCAGTACTTTGGACAGAAGTTTAAAAGTTATGTCTTCCAATAATTTTCTTCCTGGGAAAAAAAAGACACATTTTCACATTTCTCACAAGTAAATAAAATCCACTTCACTGTGGGTTAGTAGTAAGCAAAGCTGGTAGAGGCAGACAAATACTGACTCAAGAAGATTGAATACAACTACACGGCGCACCTTTTATTCACTTGTGAGAAATGTGAAAATGTGTCTTTTTTTCCTGGAAGAAAATTACTGGAAGTCATAACTTTTAAACTTCTGTTCAAAGTTATGCCCTTCTTTGTGGTGGTCTATCATATGAAATACCACAAATATGATGCACTTTAGGTACCAAATTAGCTTCCATCAGTCAGCAGCTGCTACTTGACCAGAGCACTTTGCTGTCAAAAGTTCATTCAAGGCATTTAAAATTAATAAACACCTCCTCAGCAAATTAAAGAATTTGCATCTCACCTTGTATGCTTTTCTGTTGACTTGTTAAATATGCAAATCTGAATGTGACAAATCTCCAATATGGGCCACTTATCCTTCAGTGATAAATGAAAGTCCTGCTGAGTATACACCAAATAGGTCAGAACAGAATTTATTTAGATTAACTGTAATAAGCTATGTTGTTCTATATATAGCTTGTAAGATTTAGAGACGTTTAAAACAGGCAATGCTATTTTTAGATTTTTTTTGCTTAATGTCTGAATCCTGGGAACTGCTTTTCTGCTATCCATCATTCAGTCTTGAGAACTAAGCAAGGAACAGAGCAATTACACTATGAAAAACACATTTGTTTTGCTAGACTCTACCCAGTATTCTGTATTGTAAAACTTGATTAACTGTGAAGTATGATAATTTTTTTAGTTATCTATCTCATGCCTTAAGGTAAGGATTTACTTATATCAGTATGAATGTCCTATAGTTATTGACTAACCACCCAAAAATGGTCAAAGTGGAAAAAAAAAGAGAATCCTGACATTTCAAAAAAGGCCCAACTACTTAGCACTTATTACCCTTTAGCCACTTCTTTTTGTTCGCTTACTATCATAGTAAGTTAATCACCTGCTTGTATTAATATAGTTTCAGCTTGGTGAGTACTGTTCTCAAAATAATTAAATGTAACTTTTTAAAAATGATTTCTGGTCTTCACTAAGAATGTTTATATAACACCAGTATGATGCAGTTCTGGTGGATGATACAGCATGTACGCCATCGCTGAGATTGCTCTTTTATAGAGCAGCAGTTAACATGTTCTGCAGAAACAGAATACTAAATGTATTAATGTAGTGATGCAGTTCCTTGTAAAAGTAGCCATACACTTTAAAATATTTTCCCACTCATTCACAATACAACCACTAACTTTATATTTTATATGATAGATTAAAAGAAAGTAGTGTATATTTGTGAAGTGGAAAGTTGCAAACCTTGCTGTTTGTGCTGCCATTATTTCAAAGAAATAAGTGCTTAACCATCTTCATTATCTAAATCAAACAAAATAGGTGTCGGACAGTTGCTGTTTTCTTAGTTCTTGATAATGCTGTTTGTTCGCTAATAAACCTTTTAGGTCTTAACAGAACAGCTGCATTTACATTGAGATTAAATAAAAGACCTGTGGACTCTAAATATTAATCACTTTGTTGCATAGTACTTACATAGGGGTATCAATCTACAAACTACTGAATGCATGCCACCTTTTGGGTTTCCTAGTTTATAAAAAAAATGTGGAAACCAATATTTTCCTTTTTCTTCACAAATGAGTGCCATCATATGTTGGCCTATCACATAACATATTAATACAAAGGCTTGAAGTTTGTGGGTGTACTGTTTCAAAATGTGGAATGGTTTAAGGTGTATGAATTATTTTGCAAGATGATGCTTCAGAAGGAGTTCTTTAGAAATATGCATGCATGTGTGTTTTTTCAGCTGTCCCCAGTAAAACCGGACCGTCCGATTTTCCAGCCTTACCCATCAGAGCTGGTCTTCCAGAACTTTATTCCCTTACAAACCTACAGTTTGCCTCTGCTGCTTCTCAACAATGACCAGGTTTGTTCAAATGAAACTCTGAATCTTTCAAATAAATATGATTGAAAGCAATATATGGCTAAGCGAGTCTTCGATCATAACATATTTGGGAATAAATGGACAAAAAACATGTACTTTTTTAGACTACTTGGCCTGTCCAAGCAAAAATAAACATGTTGTGTCTTATTGTAGCAGTGTTGTGTGCAAGTAATGGCAAATAATTGCAAAAGGTCATGGTGGATTGAAACAGATGTGTACAAGCAGGAGTCAATATTAGTTCTCTGTGAATTCTTCTTTGTTTCAGCTGTTTCAGCAATTGTTGTTTTGTTTAAGGTTGCACACCCTGTGAAGTTGGAGCAAGACATTTCAGAACAGTTTCACGTGGCGGGTCCAGAGAATGGAAGAAGCAAAATAGCACCAGGAATGACTGCCAGTTTTATGGTATTCTTCACCCCACAGGAGAGCAAGGTGCTATTTCTAATAATATTCACTGCAAAATTTATGAAGCAGAAAGTCTTATGTAGATAAAATATTGTGCTTCTGGGAGGATGTATTTGAATTTAGAAAACATTTTCTTAGAGAGTTATGGGGTAACTGTTTGAGGAGACTTGCTGTCAAGTGTAGAAAAATAATTTCACTGTCATAGTTACTATGTTCTTTTTTAAAACAGTTATCAGAATGATATTTTTTTATGATGATGTCCTGACTTTGAGTTTAGTGGCAAGACTTAGGAATCACATCTCTTTATCTGTGGTACTTGTGACTTCCTTGTAAGCTCAATTTTATCGTCATAGCAAAAGCTGTTTCATGTTTGACTGAGGAGTACACTGTTATTAAATGCCATATGTGTGTTATTAAAAATTGTAATTCAGTCCAGTTGGATTGTTGGGATTTGGTGTTTAGATAGGTCTAGTTTTATCTATACATTAAAAAATCTTTAAGTGGGTCATAACTGATGTAAGAGATTTTTTTAATTTGAGTAAAATGTATATATAAACTAATTGTGTCTATATATTTTGCGAGAAAAAATCTCAGTTATTCATTGGTTTGTCTTTTTAATTTTTGTGTTGTCTGTTTTTTGTCTCAATTTAGGACTACAGCCACAGACTGATTTGTGTTTCTCCAAGAGAATGTTTTGAGATTCCAATTCGTGCTATTGGACCCCGCGCCATACTTGACTTTAAAGATGAGATTCATTTACCGTCTTGTCTAGTGAAAGCATCCACAGAGAAAACTCACTTTGTTTGCAACATAGGCAACTGTAAGGCCAATTTCAAGTTGTGCACAAAAAGGTTAGAGCTAGTGCAACATGGGATGATTTCAAATTAGATATTTCTCATACATTTTATATGCAAAACAGATGTGAATAAAACTGTTCAAAATGAAAAAAACAAACAAACAATTTTGTTTAGAAAATTTCCAGGAGTTACAGTGTCTGGAAACATTGTATAAGATTACAATAATCACAGATTTATGTCTCAATTGTTCATGGCTGATTTTGTTGTTAACAGGCCTTTTTCAGTGACTCCCTCTACTGATATTCTTGATGTTGGAGAAGGCATCCAGGTGACTGTGGTTTTCCAGCCCTTGAAAGTTGGACAATTCCAGGAAGACCTCATCCTGCAGTACGACACTGGTGAGACTCATTTAATCTTATTATCAAAACTTCCATTATTTCCAAATACTTTCCTTTAACTATCCTTTTTTAAGTTAACCTTGGTAATATTGCAAATATTCCAAATTGCAATTCATTGGGAATTATAGAAATTAAAGGGAATTAACTTGAAACAAACAACTATATTCAAGCACAAATATAACAGTTTTTTATTGACAGAACTCTAAGGGAAGATAAACTTTAATACCTTATATCATAAATACTCACCTATCTATAGCTACAAAACCTACTTTACTTTATGCAGACCACAGGCTCAAATATGTGGGCTCACTACTCCTGAGCTCTAAAAGTCTACTGTACATTTTATGATATTACTGCATGTGGGGTTATGACCTCTATGGCACCATCCTGATCAAGTTCACTTGCACAAAATTTTGTTGTTTAGTCAAGATTATGGTACAATATATATTTTCTTCATATTTAAAATCCCTGTTAAGGGTTATTCTTTTAATATTTTATATTCCATGTTTCTTTCTTCCCATTTGTATAAAGTCCAGTAAAAACAGGTTAATTCAGCTGAAATGCTTCCAATGTGGAATTTTGCAACACGAACGAAAGCAAACTTTAATTTTGAGAACATTATAGTGATTTCATTGTTACTGTACTTATTGGTGTTATTTCATCTAAAACAAAATCCTTGCACACTGTAAGAGGTGAACTAAATGAGAGGCAGCACACTTTCAGAGATTTTTATACATCTATTTGAGAGACTGTGAAACATATGTCTTTATTCTTGTTATTATTCTTGTTAAACTTGGTGTCATTTAACATGAATATTAACTCAGAGAGAACTCTCCTATAATTTTGGAACATTAAATATGGCCAATAAATATAATCTATTTTAATATTAATTATATGTATGAGTGGTTTAAAGGGACAAATTGAGACTAGAAATATAGTTTGCAGCTTACATAAAATGGAACTGGAAAGGAGAAAATATATTTGCTGTAGTCATGGAGATAAACACCTTAATACGATTCTGAGACCAGCAATGACCCTAAAGCAAAACAAAGTTGTTGCACACCATCAACACACAAAACAGATTCACAATAAGAGGAGTGGCTATAATTTCTTTACTGCATGTCAGATTTGTTAGATGGACTTTTGGCTTTATTTTCTGTTTTTATGTCACATTATCTTCACAGCCTTGCAAATAGATTCCCTAAGGTTATTAATTCACCGTGCATACTGTATGTTCAACTAATAGCCATGAGCACAAAATTTATTGTTTTGTCTGCATTACTGGCATGGAATTTGGTTACTGTTCTACCTTCTGCCTGCTCTTTTAAAACGCCTCCTGATCGACCGTGTTGAAATCTGAAGTCATCATAGAAGGCATCAGAGCTGCTAAAACACCAAAATCACATAAGGATAGTTTCTGTATCAATATGTTATGTTTTCACTCCACCAGTACAGATCGTATTTTGCAATAAAATCAACAAATTTATTATGAGATAAAAGCATTGATTGAAATTTTAATCGATGCTTCAATCAACAATGATTGAAGCATTGATTAAATGCAGACCACAGGCCCATTTAATCAAAGTCAAGTTTATTTGTCTAGCTGTTTCAGAAACAGAACCCAGAGCCTGAGCTCCATAAGAAGAAGTCCTGTTTTTGTGAAAGGGTCATTGCTAGACTGTAGAAATGAATGAAATATAAATGTAAGTCATTTCAAAGACTTTGTGACATAGAAAGATGTAAACATGTGCATGTTTGTGTGAAGTATTTTGTCTTGTGTGTGTTGTCCTGTCAGAGAGTGACAACCTGCCTGCTCTCATCCGGTTGAACAGGTGAATGAATGGATGGATGGATGGATGGATGGATGGATATTGAATGAATGAAACACCTTCGACCTCTCTGCCATGCAATGTAAAAGCTTGGTTTAAGAGATTTGTACAAATTTTTGTCTGTAGTGAGAATTAATTTTGTTTTACTAAGGAACAGCAACCGTTCATCTGCTAGCTAAATGCAGGGGGCTAAAAATAGTGACTTCAAAACATAAACAGATTAGGGACTGGGATAAATAAGCTCTAGTTCTGACCCAGGCTGGTCACATAAGTCTCTTTGAAAGCTATTTTCAGACTTACTGAATCCTGTGATGTTTTACGCATGCCAAAATGAAACAAAAAAATAGTTTAATCATGTTAGCTATGCATCATCAAGGTAGACATATTTCTCCTTTTAATAACCATGTGTGTATGAAATACTGCTAATCCTTTTTCATTTGATGGGGAATAGATTCTTTGTCTATCTTTTATCTCTGCATATTTTAAGTTTGATAACATTTCCTTACAGCAGAGTATGGATAGAAAATATAATATCACTTTAAACTTTAAGTTGTTAAAGCCGAAAACATCCAAATTAGTTTCCAAATTGAAGCATGGTCAGTACAAAATGTACAAAGTGGTGAAATGACCAGCACCTGAACAAAGCAGAAAAATAGATTGCACAGTTTATCTATGCATGTTACTATGTCGCTTTGCATGCACACTGGGACATACTGCATCATTCTGTTCAAAGCCAGTGCAGGTTTAAAAATGTTACAGCTTCCTTTGCTGTCTTATTTTTTATTGTGGGATGTTTTAAAATCTTTGTTGTGTCTTGAAAACATCAGACTTTGTCGCTGCTACTGATTTTAAGCACAAGATGGACAGCGCTTAGGGATTGCTGAAGAATTTACTTTGACAGGTCTGCATCACTGATGGGACTCTGATGGTTGTTTGCAAGCACAGCAAACAACTTAAGAAAAGGCAGCGTACACAAACAAAACATACAGGCGTCCAGAATCAAGCATGTGTGGATAGTTGTACTCTCCCACAAACCTCCTGCGGCATCTGCAGAAATCAATGTATTGAAGGAACTGATGAGCCCTGCTGCTGTGTTCTCAAAGAAATTATGAGGAAAGAAAGCCAGCAGGAGGGGAATGGGGTAAGAGACGTCCGTGATGAAAGCTGAGCAATAAGCTGTAGCTCTCTCTGCCTGTCAGCTCCTGTCATAACATCACAGTCCTGTGAGATAATTGCTTTTCTCTCTGTATCTCACAATTCTTGTTTCTCTTCCTTTCATTTCCTTCCATCATTCATCGTCCACCTCATATGTTTTTAAATATTACTGATTAAACTTTAGCTTTGATAACATATAGCTACATAATTTTTAAAGTTTAATCAGTAATACTTTTATAACAAATTTATGTCAGATTATGATTTATTGGTTAACTTCAAGCTGTCATAACGAAGACATTTTGTATTATGTCAACTTTGTATTAAAAGTGTCATGATTTACCGAATGACACTTTATGACAACAGTCATAAATATTCATGAAGACTTACTCATGTTCATGACGGGTGTTATGTCATGTTTATGACGGTGTCATGACAGTCTTATTCACAACCTGTCAATTAAGTGTTACCAATATGTTAATTGTTGTGGAAATTTGAACAAGAGACGTACACCAAACAAGGATTAAAAGAAAATTATTTCGCCTTCATGGGTAAATTGCATTGTCTCTGATTTGAATGTAAACAAAGAGTTACTAAATTTACATGGCTCCTTGTTCTTGGTGGCTTTATACAAAACCTGATTTTGCATCTTTTTTTCCTGGTTGTTGCTTTAATCAAGGACAAACTCAAAAATTAACTTGGTTTACTCAACAACAACTAACGACAATAAAGTGTATTCTATCCAAATAAATGTTCTAATACTCTACCCTTAACAGCCAGTCTTACACCATTTAGTTGATACCTTCATTTGATGCTTCTTGTAGCCATATGCCGTTCTCCGACACATTTGGTGAACAGTTTCCGCAGGTCCTTGCTTTTAGAGGTGAGGCGTCTGAGGGATTTCTTGTATACAGTTTTTTGCAAGATTTGAGCCATTGTCATGTTCCAATGTCTAGTTCTGCTTCAGTTTTAATTATGTTTTTTACAGTTGTCTCACATTGTTCTCAAGCCGCTTCTTATACACCTGAAACAGACAATTTTATTTATGTATGACTTAAAATTGTGGTCTTTGTTGAAGTTGGTGTAATTTATTAATTTTTATAATATTTCCTTTAAATACATGTTTTTTAAAAACATGTAATGAAATAAAAAAATCTTATTTGTTTTGAAAAGTGAAGATGGTAAAAATCACTCCATCTCACCCTCTCTTAGCAAGCTAATGAAACAAATAAAAAAGATAAAAGCACTGGTTTTACCACTTAAACCTTTAACACGAATTCTTGTTTTCTATATCTCTCAGGTGAAGATGTCCACATCAGTTTGTTTGGGACTTCAGAGGAACTGAACATTTGTCTTCAACCTGAGCCTTTAAATCTGACGAAGACTTATATCTCCCTGACCAGCTCTCAGACAGTATCACTCACCAACTGCAGTGACATTCCTCTTCAGTACCATTGGACAGTGTCGCCAAGTGAGGCAAAAGATGACCTGTCCTTATTCAGGTTTGGATTAGAAAAAGCATAAAATGCACACAGTCAAGCTTTCTTACTGCATTTACTTTCTGTCTGTCAGCAGCTTTTTGCTCTTCTCATGAGCCAGTTTTTCCACTTTGGCCCACCTTACTTACACTTTGTATTCCTTTTCACCTTCTGTCCACTCTCCAGGGAGAACTCTGTGCTTCAGCAGGAAGAGGAGAAAAGGGAGGAAAATATGTGTCGACCTATTAAGTGTGAGTCTGACCCCACAGCGATCCATCACCCCCTGCTGCTGTCCCAAAGCCTGCAGGAGAGCAAAAGCTATGCTGCAGAGGACTGCCCTTCTACACTTTCACTCAACGGCATAACATTGGAGCCAGTGGTGTGTTTGGATTTTCACTTCTTCACTATACTATCCTTTCATTCTTTTTTTATTGAACCACTAATTGTTTTCACCTTACAGATTACAATATTGTTACCATAAGCTTTACAGTTGACACAGTGCAGTCAGAAAAGAACCATTCTCCAGGCAACTGCCAAACCAACTTGTCTTTAGGACTGCCAGTGATAAACGAATGATTTGCCACTCCAGGGAACACTTTTGTAATGCTTTAGAGTGAATCAGTGACTTGTCCAGCACTGTTGAATGTCATGTTTAGCATTATTGCACACGGGGATGTTAGGCTTGGATACATCAGCTTAGTCATGGAAACTCATTCCCATGAAGCTCTCTACACTGTCCTTCAGCTAATCTGAAGTCCTTGTGAAGTTTGTAGTTATTGATTCTGCAAAAAGTTGGCCAACCCTGCATACTTTGTGCATCAGCATCAGTCAACTCCAGTTTGTGATTTTATGTGACCTACAGCTTCGTAGCATGGTTGCTGTGTGTGTGGTGGAGGTGGTTGGGGTGGGAGCAGGGTCAAGGAGTGTGTGTTTATGTATTTCAAGCACGTTTGAGAGGTAGTAGACAGAATGCCTGGGAAAGATTGGTGAAAAAAGAGTGAACTGTGTAGTTTAGTCAATACACAAATTTTGATAAGATATTTGGGAAAAATAGTAGTGAAAACAAACACTTTTTTAAACTCCTACCACATATACACACACCGCACACACAGTTCTTAGTGTGTCAAGTTCATGACCAGTAATAGGCATCGCTATTTTCTGTTTTACATCTGGATCATGTTTTCACTAAATTAATGATCATTTTTGCTTTAGATGGGAGAGCTTTGGCCTAACACTACAGCAAACTTTCTCATTGTCTTCAAGCCAGAGGAGGCAAAAGTTTACCAACACACCGTTTATTGTGATGTCACAGGTTAGTAGATATGACTTAAGCTTTTTGCTAGTTTTGGAATAGAATAATGAAATTGCAATATACCTACTTACATGTAGTGTTTAAAATGTTCATATTTCTGTATTTTTTTATGTTAGTATGTTTGTATATTAGTAGAATGTATGTTAAAGGATTTAGGTAACAAACATAAGGCAGAAGGTTTGAACAGAAATCTTTCTGAAATTTGTCTAGAAAATTGAATGTAGGAATGACGTCACATCTCGCTTAATATGATATCTGAAGACAGAAAGCAGTGAGATTTTCTAGTTTGTTCTTGTTTAAGCAATATGAAATGTAGAAATAGTTGGCATAAATTAAAATTGAATATTTAGAAATATGGTGAAAGGATCAAGAAGTCTGGAAATTAAATTTTTTTTAAAAACATATTTTGAGTACTTGGTCATAAATGTTGATAGAATCTCTTAAAAACTTAATTCTACTCTGTAAATTTAAATATATGAAATTTGTAAATACAATTTCTTTCATGATGAAAGCTATTTTCAAACTAGTAATAAATCTTTTGGTTTGGTAGTTCTTCACCACCTTGAAGCTGGCTGTTTTTGCAACTTGAGGCTCAGCGCACATCCCTCCTGTGCTGTAAATTGATAGCTTTGGTTTTCCCATTAAAGATTCCCCTTTGCCCCCTGGGAGTCTGTGCCGACAAAGGTTAGACAGACAAAAATGAGTCTCAGTAAAAAACTACAAGTTTGGCTGTAAACAGAGTGTCCTTCATGTGTCCTTCCCTCTCCCAGTCAGCAGAACACAATTCACTCATTTGTGTACGGTATATGTTTTATTGATTGAAGGATTTATTTGTGTTTGTTCATGTTATTATTCATATTATTTTACTTCATGGGGCAACAGTACTACTTCAGCTGTATTTCACACAGTAATGTTAAATCTGTCCAACATGAAAACACGGAAAACCAGCTTCATTCCCTGAACATCAACTTAAGTGCAATTTGTTGAACAATTATATCATCTTAGTGGCACTGAAAAGCAGTTGACAACTTTGCATGTGGCCTTCTTTTTTTCTCCTTTGAGCCGGATTCCAAATTTCCATAAATTTCCATGGCAAGTGAGGACCTGACCAACTAATATGACATTTGTTCTGTAAAGCATTGTGACCTAGAAAATTATGAAGCAAAACAAGCCTCTATATGCAGGGACAAAAGCCTATCACTGACACCAATGTTGATTTACGTTTGAATATTTTCAGAATTATGTATTCTGTCTTGATTCGAAACCTGATATTTGAGAACTAACAAGATTCTCTGCTGGGTAAAAATCTGGATAGACACACAGATCATCAACAGACTACTTGAATACTTGTTAGCTTGTCCTTGGTGTCTCATTGTTGTCTTCGTACCCTTCCTTGTCACAAGAGTGGTCTCCATATGTTGGCTCATTATTTTGCATAGGACACACTTACACTTTTTTGTTGTTGATGGTGTCTGTCTAGCCCTTAATCAGGCCTGGTGCTTGCTAGGCAGAGTTGAGTGTATTGCAACTTTTTTCACCACAACTGAATCTCTTCACATGAAGTTCTTGATTGTCTAGACAATTATTTATTCAGCCGCAATATTTTAGGCACCAGTTTCCTGCTTGTGAGGCCATTTTTATGCAAAGTAATGATGACTTCACACTTTCTTTGGAGATAGTCATTTCTAACACAATTACAGTGAATAAAATTACATCTGGCCCCTCTTCTGTAGCAGTCTGTTTGCTGATTGTAGTTATTTCAGCTGGGCTCGTCTAGAGCTACATCTATGTTAATGATATAATAAAAAAATAAATAAAATTAGCTGATCGTCTTGAGAAAAAATACAATGACTACAGGTAAAATAAATGGTAAATCTATTAAAATGCTGAATATATTTTGTCATTAAAGTCAGCAATTTAAGAAAATTGACATCTTGATTATCCCAATAAAATCAACATTGGTGCAAACATATTTCAGAGTTTGTAATACACACCATCTGCATCAGTGCCCAAACTGTGTAACAAGTTTAGCCTTTAAACTTGTTACACAGAACAAATAGAAATTTAATTGTCACTGTCAATGTCCTACTGTCTCCATTTAGGCAAGCAATCACCATTACCCCTTCGGATCAAAGGTGAAGGCCTTGGACCAAAACTCAAGCTCAACTACAACCTGATGGACATAAGAAATGTCTTTGTAGGTGACAAAGATCATTATGAGGTAAGAACTAGAAGAGCAAGTTAGAACCATCAAAGTTACTGTTAATGTGAACATGTCATGCTTTTACAATCCCAATTCCAATGAAGTTTGGATGTTGTGTAAAGCACAAATAAAACAGAATATGATGATCTACAAACTCTTTTCAAACTATATTCAATTTATTTCACTACATGGACAAGATATTTAAGGTTCAAATGTATTATCTTTGTTTTGATGCCTGCAACACATTCCAAAAAAATGTGTTGATTTGCAAATTATCATATTCTCTGTTTATTTATATTTTACACAATGTCCCAATTTTTTTTAATTTTTTTGCAAATCCTTCCTTTTCACATTTCAGTCATTCATTTGGTCCTTGAAGGGCTTCACAAAAGCAAAGATGACTTTCCCCACTCATGTAGGTACATTTTTCGGAAAAAATAAATTTAGCCGGGTGCTTTGAAGATTTTCTGATGCTGGTTGATGGCATAATAAATTTTGACGTATCCACTTGTA
This sequence comes from Alfaro cultratus, assembly GCA_903066825.1. Taxonomy (NCBI): domain Eukaryota; kingdom Metazoa; phylum Chordata; class Actinopteri; order Cyprinodontiformes; family Poeciliidae; genus Alfaro; species Alfaro cultratus. The sequence goes on from CAEFZX010017434.1 coordinate 26,303, forward strand.
GCTGCAGTATCCTTGAACTTGGACTACAAAAGGGTTTTGAGAAATAAAAATGGTGGAGTTGCAAAATTGGTTAGCCCGAAGTCCATGACCTTGTTTAGTAGTTCAGTTAAAAATCTGAAAAGTGTGTTGGACATTTGTATTCTGCCCCCTTTACTCTGACACCGCTTACTGAAAAACAAGTGCAACCAGTTGCTTTCAAAAGTAATCTGTTATCAAAGTCCAGATGTTTTGTTTAATCTCTATATAAATAGAGCTACTCTGTGAAGAGAACAAACAGCATCACGAAGACACAGCGGACCTGCCAGGGATAAAGTAGTGAACAAATTTAACAAATGTTGTGTTATAAAACAATATCTCAAGCATTGGCCATTGATGAATAAAAAACCCTTTTTAAAACAAAGAGTTTAAACAACTTATCCTGGTGGGGGAGCAAGTAAAGCCTGGTGGCCCAGCAAGGTTATAATACAGGGACAAAGCCTGGGTTCACCTTTAACCAGTACAATGCTTAACATATAGCCGGAGTTTAACAATTGGAGTATGTACGTATGACCTAAATAAAACTGAAAATGTGTGGTAAGACAGGAGATTTGCAGTTCGCAGAAGTCTCATCCAATCTGACTGAGCTATTTTACAAAGAGGAATTGGTAAAAGAATGTGCAGGTTTAATTACATTGAAGGTGGCTCTACAAAGTATTCTCATTTCACTCAGAATCTGTTTTGAAAATTAAGTCGATGTTGTCAGTTCAAGTTAAGTGAGTTGGAACTTTTTTCCACTCAATTGAACTCATTCATATGAGTTTGTAGCCTTGCATGGAGCGTCCATCAAATGTTTTATGTAAAACATAATTTTACTCAGCAATGGGACTTATGACAAAATTGTTTTTTGTTGTTTTTTTTAGCTGCAGATGACAAACAAGGGATTGATTGATGCCCCTTTCAAGTTTTCTCGCCCTAAGACCAAGTTTGGCCAGTGTTTTTCCATCCATCCCAAGGAAGGTGTTGTTCCCGTTGGGATCTGCCAGGCTGTAGAAATCACTTTTCACAGTCGGACGTTGGGAAGCTTTTCTGAGGATTTGCTGTTAACTGTCACAGGACAGCCTCAATCTCAAACCCTAACTTTCAGGTGAAGATGGCATGTAAACATACTGTCTAAGTTAATTTAAGGTTGTTAAAGTGTTTATATTAATCCAATTGTTAATTTTAATTGCATAATCAGTACTTGTGTAATATGGAATATGTTTTCAAATAGTTTAGAGGTTGTTACATGTTTTCTGCCTTTCTTTACTTCAGGGGTTGTGTAATTGGCCCCACGTTCCACTTTAATGTGTATGAACTAAATTTTGGAGACGTAGCTTTTGGTAAGTCACCTTGAAGATCAGAACATCAATCAACCTAGTTTCATTCACTCTACTAATGTTCTCTTCCATATTTTATAAAATATTTCTTTCTATAGGCTTTCCAGCAACACAGACATGTACCCTTTTCAACACATCATTTGTTCCAATGACTTTTGCTTTACATGTCATGGGGGATGGATTTGGGCCTCGTAGCATTAGCAGTGCCAAACAGGTGTCTGATTTATCCCCAAAGAGTTGGCAAGGATATCCAACGTGGGACCGTTCTCTTCGACCAGTGGAGTTTACGGTCAGTCCAGCAACTGGCAGTGTGGATGCCATGTCTGATGTCAGCATCAAGGTACTGTCGCAATGACACTCAACAGTTTGACATTTGACTGGTCTGATTTCTAACTTAGTGAGCACCCAATTAAATTGATAATGCCTTTTAATTTTCCTTTTAATTTTTTTAAAAGTAAATGTCACGTGTAGATTATGTACTGTTCCAAAGATGTCTCTTGTGTAAAACTCATGTTTTATTGTGTTACGTAAACATAGTGCAATTGTAATAGTTTCTAGTATTTCAGAAGCCTTACTGCAGTTATTTTAAACTAATGAATTTAAACTTAATATAATTTAAATTATCGAGTGTAAATGTTATATTTTCCAGTTTTGGTAGATTTTTTCAGGAAGCGTAACTAATTTGTATACATTTTGTGGGATCAAATAATGATTTCCCTCTGTGTTGATGTAAAATAAATGGAAATTAACATCCCTATAAACATTTTCTTTTTTCTTGCATGTTTCAAATGTGTGATTAGGTTACTCTGTGCTCGAACACTGTGAAGAAATATGAACTGGCACTAGCAGTAGATGTTGAAGGTGTTGGAGAGGAAATCATGATTTTGCCTCTCAATGCCAGGTTCGACACACTCACCGCTGACACCAGAAACATGCTCAGAAAATTCTTACATAAATACAATTTTTCTCTTTTTCTATTACTCTGTTGCATTTAACTTTATCACAAACTAATGCTCACTCAGTGCTTTCGATCTTTTTGTATCCATTCCCTGATTGTACTTTAAATCAAGGCTAGAATCCAAGGGGAGAATAGTTTTTATGGGCATTGTATTTTGACAGCAAAAGTAGTTTAATTTTGCTAAAACAATGTGATGTTGCTGTTTTTTGTTGACTAATATTACTCTAACAATAAAGAGAATAAACAGAGATCTGGTTTCAGACAATTTTCAGAGAAAATGTTATCAATCATTTTAAAATTTTGGTTTTGGTAACTGGGAGAACACAGATGAATCCCAAGTCTTTTCCTCTTTTTTCTTCATTTTTACTCTTCATCTTTTCTGTTTTTACAGGTGTGTTGTGCCTAGGATTGAGGTTGAACCTGCCATTTTAGACTTCCAAAGATGTTACCTGGGTCTTCCCTATGAAAGGAATTTGCGGCTGATCAACTCCAGCAATCTTCCTGCTTGTTATGGTGTGCTAGATCAGGTGAAGTTAAACCAAGTGATTGGTATTAGAACCAGGCTTTATTGTTATGCATAGTGCAGCAAAATGACCCAAGCGTGCAGAATATTGCATTTAGTAAGATGGTTGACATGCCAGGTTTTTTCAGCTGTCTTTGACTGATTGCTATTGTGACATAAATAACACAGAGACATCTATATCACTGGGGTTAAATAAGAAAGATTGCTCTGTTGAACCTCACTGTTTCTGGTGCCACAGCTTGAGTGGCATCTCATCAAAGCCCACTATTTAGATATTATACAAATCCCAAATTAGCTCATAACTTCCTCTCAAATGTCTGTTAGGAATGAGACATGGACGTTGTTCTGTTAGCTTCTCAGCGTTTACAGACACCATTAGACTTTGGTGCCAGTCCCCGAGTAATTTTCTCTCTTTCTTACATTAAAGCTGCACTATGCAACTTTTATAGAAAATACTTTTTATATATATATATATATATATATATACCATATATATATATATATATATATATATATATATATCTATAGATATATATTGTGAAGCTGTCACCATGCCGTGACAGTATGGTATGAGACAGACAATCTGTGGAAAAAAAAAAATCAAGCTCCTCTGTTTTCTCCCAATGCTGCCTATCCAGCTGCCTAACTAGAAACAAGCAACCAGAGTCTGGAGATGAGACTTAGCAGTGTCAGTCACAATCTTGTGTGGTGCCATTAATCCTCTCGACCTCTTTGCTCGCTCATATCGGTACAGCTTATCCCCCCTGGCAAATACTGTTGTGAATGCAGTTCACAACAGTATTTGCCAGTCACTATGGTTAGCATAGCCACCAATGACGGCAGATAAATGTTTTGTTCTGTAATGACAAGTTGTTTTGCTGTCAATAGGACATTTAGCAGCGAATAAATTAGGTTGAGTAACAGCGTTAAGACCTTCTTCCTGGCTCTGATTGGTTGTTTTTGGTCGGGAGTGGTGCATTTCTTCAGATGGCAATAATAGCTCAGCGAGAAGGTGGAGGAGATCAATTTTTTTCCCACAGATTATCTGTCTCATAGCATACTGTCACAACATGGTGACAGTTTTAACTTCATAAAAGTTACATACTGCACCTTTAATGCTGCCTAGCAAAACATAACATAAAAAATGCTAACACTTAAACAAGTTACTAACAGTTTAAACCTACAAGAAGCATCTTCCATTCATCACCACTATTCCTCCCTTATCTTTCTCACACATCTCCTTCTCTTCCCTATTCTGATAGTTTACATTACTGGGCCTTAGTTCTACCCATTTGGTTAACATTGCTAGATAGACACCCTCTTGTCCAAAAAGGAATTTTGGAGTGAGCAGTTCAGGAACAAAGAAAAATATGGGCACTAGTAAGCACCACTGAATAAAACATTTAAAGGCACCATTTTCAAATGAAACAATTTTTTTTTCTCTTAAAATGTATACACTTAAAGTAGGAGCTACATTCAAGTCAGAGGGCTTTAAGCTAATCAATCTGAAAATAACATTTCTCAGTGCATGTCTAGTGATGAACAGTTTAAAGAAACCTTTAGTCAAATGCATTCTTCAAGGTTTTCATGTGTTCCAACAAATGCTGACTCTGTATCCCTTTATTAAAAAAGTAACACCTTTCCATTCTGCATTTTTAGGAAATGGAGGGAAGTACACCAGTACTTTTTGGCAGCTCTATGCCCAGAGGAGTTCTTTTGGCCGGTAGCTCAAAGGAGATTCCTGTGTCCATCGTGGCTCGCACTTTAGGAAGGATCCAGAACTCTCTACATATTGCTGTGTTTGGCAGCGTTCAGAAGCCTCTGGTCAGTGAGTTTCAATGGAAATATCAGGGTTGCTACAGGTTCAGTACTTTCTGGCAAATAAATTAATTCTCAAAATTTCTTGTTTACTATTCTGTTCCAGGATGTCCTTCTGTCATGTGTTGGACAGGGACCCATTGTTTATGTTCCCATCTCACAGCTGAAGTTCGGCAGTATTCCTGTCCTGACGGATGCTACTCGAACGCTGCAACTTCTCAATCAATCTCCCATTCCTGCTCACTTCAACATCAGTTTGGTACAGCCATCTACAAATTAATCTTTCACAGCATACATTGGTGGAGTAAGAAAAGAAAGGGGGGAAGCAAACCTTGTATGACTTAAGCTTAATAAGGTATCAATAAAACTTGGTTTGTTAGAGTCAGATGTTAGGATTTTAGTCTTCAGGTGCAGGTAAATCCTTTTTCTTCTTTTTGCTACATCTGCCATCCACAAATCTTACTGCTGGGTTTTATAGAAAATGTATCAATTTATTGCCTCTCCTCTGATTAATTAATTTCAGTCTAATTAGATCTGATTAAGGAGTTAATGAGTTTGAATCTTGAAGCTCTACAAATAATTAGTTGCATTTTTACAGTCATTCTTCCCAGATTGGAATGCTTTATGTGAAAAGTCAGATGGAGACATTTTGTGAATTCAGAATAGCTGAAACGTACTAGCCGAGTATAAATTCACAGTAATCTAATGAGAAATGTCCTCTGTAAGGCCATTCGTCATCATCTGCAGTTTAAAGATGACAGTTTAACTTTCAGTCATGGTGAAACTGCTTCCATTTTTAGTAAACTGTGTTTGATCCCGGTATGTTAAAGAATTCAAACTCTAAACAGTGTGTCATGCTTACGCAGTTTAAAGGAAACACTATGCTGTGCTGCAGTGTGAGAACTGCTGTGCCTTGTATACAGTGTTTTCCTTGCCTCTTGGAAACTCTTCTCCTGCTGCATTGCCTTATCAGCGTTGCCTTATATCACCTGAAAACACACTTGCAACTGAACACATTACTCAGGAAAGACTCAACAGTCCACACATCCAAATTAAAAATTTCACTGGCAAGCCTGGTGTGACCCTGTCCTTCCCTCTAAGGCAGTGTACTAAAAGAAGGAGTTTCTCCTCTGCATTCAAAGACATCAGTTGATGATGATTATCCTAGAATTACATTATATACTAGCAAGTAGGCAAACAGCCAGACAAATGAAGAACAATGAATGATTGTTGGGATATTACCAAAGATATCTAAACCTAGTGACCATGTCCACAAGCATTGAAAAGAGTAAAGCATAACTGGACAAGTGTGAGGATGTATCTTTTTTTACAGCCCACGATCTTCTGCCTTTGGTACGTCATTTTATGGCATTTTGTTCAGTTAAAGTATGTGCGCCTGGACACTTTGCAGTGCTGAAATATAAAATTTCTCTTCAACTTCTGTTTTCTAACAGACACCTGGACATTTATTGTCAAAACTGAATTGCATTTTGACCCGCTTATAACGTCATTTACTTCGACAAAAAATTTATATAATAATAAAACCAACTACGTTGACACATAGCATGATGCTGCTACCACTCTCTTTTAATGTGGGTATGGTGTTATTTTGATTATGCTCAGTGTTGTTTTTGACCCAAAGATACATTTTGCAATTGCGATGCAAAGATTTAGGTTTGGATTCATTTTAGCATAGCATATTCTCACACAAGGTTTTACAATATTTAAATTACTTACTCCAGACATAGCAAATATAGGTTTTGTAACGTTACTGTTCTGTGATATTGTCTCCAACTACTGATGATGATGGCTATGGTGTACATAGGATTGTGGGTTTTTTTTTCCTTCTCCTGACTGGTGCCTTTGTACAGTGGAGTGTTTTTTTTTTATCCTTTTAACATCCTTGCAAATTATAACTTTATCTAAAGCAAATTTGAGGAGTCCTGCACATCCAGACTATACTTCAGGCAAATCAGATTTCTTAATAATTGATGTCAGGGTGTTTATTCAAAAGATGCGTAAAATGAAATATTAGTTTAAGGATGTACACAGATTTATACATTTTTCCTAACTAGAAGAAGTTGTGAAATCTCATCTTTTAGATCACAAAAATCTGTGTTTGACAGAGAACAATATAAGCATCTTTGATAGTTGTAGTGGACATGGCAGAAATTTGAATTCCGCTTTGTGCTGCAATCAGTCAATGCTAATCAAGCTGTGGGATGCGGCATGTTTGATGGGATTATTTAAATTCTTCTCATCTTCCCTCCTCACTCCGGGGAGTCAACCCCCTGCTCCTTCTCCTCTCCAAACCCTACCCACCCCTTTAACCGTGATCACCCATGTATCGATCTTCTCCCCATCTGAGTTCCCAAGCTCCTTTGCTCGATTGTACAAACATTGGGAAACTGATCTATGACTCCCAATGTCACCCACCGGCTAAGTACGTTGTGCAGAGCATTTTTATTTGAAGTAAACATCTATATGTAATATGTCGCATATTTTCTGTGCAGGACTCACTTCAGTATGAAAGGTGCAGCTTGAGTGTGAGGGTGTCCCCATTGATCAATAATCTACTTTGTTGTCCTGCAGGCAGTGAGAGTGCCCAAGCTTCACTGCATCTGTTAGAAGCTAGTCAAAATCTCAATTACAAGTTTACGTTCCAGCCATCCATCAGTACCAATGCAGCATGGAACATTGATTGTGATCCTGACCACTGCTTGGTCTTATATATTTCAGTGGCATATACATATGTATGCGACTGAAAGGAATATGAACATTAGATCTTCATCTGTATTCAGCTCAGAAAGATGCCTCTGAAGAAAGCCATAAATGAATATTAAGATGATTTTGCAGAGTTTTTTTAAATGACACAAAAGTGTGACAGATCCCTGGGATTTCACTTTTTCTGTTTTTAACAATGCTATTACACTCATAGTCATCTTCCTCCACATCTTTGTAACATAATTGGCAAGTTATCCTGTTAGTATTAATGATGAATTTTATCTTACTTATGTCAGGCAGGGAGTCACTGAACTCCCTTTACCTCAAGGAACTCCTGTTGCAATGAGAGTTGATGTGATTTATGGAGCTATTTGATACATACATATACTTTCCAGCCATGGATTACATTTTAAGATGAATGCAGCATAAACGGAGAAAATTAACCTGTTAGTATTATTTTAATGCATCACATTTCAGTGTTTGAAAAAGCTTGGATAGAAAGATAACATTAGATACACTCAGAAAGCCAATTTTCTGCAAACAATTGCAGAAAGCCAGAGTAAAACCAGTAAAATACAAACCTAAGGAAGCTTAATAAACACTATGCCCAAGGAAAATAGCTGGCACATTTAAAAATTTATTGAATGTCAGTAGATCTTGAGACTTCTAACTTCAGTACAAGGGGAACTTTTTGGTCAAAAAACAGGTGTTTGTTGAAATCTTCTCCATCAGCAGTGTTAGAGTTGGAAGTGTGGAAGCTTCATTTGCTGAAACTGTATTTTATTTTTCTTACCAGTTTATTGTGGCAGGTCAAATGTGGCTGCAGCAGCTGATCGTCCAAAACTTCATTCCTTTTATTTCTCTTCCAAACTTTTCGATCCTGTATCTTTTTTAAAGGTTCAGTTAATTCAAATGCAGAAATTATGTGGGTTATCTACTTTTTGAGTTTCAAAGATAGTACTTTTGATAAAGTTAGAGGTTGTATCAGCTGGTGATAGTCTGTTTTCATTATATATTTATACAGTTTGATCCCATCAAATATAGTTGTCACTGAATATAAGTCAAGGAAATTTACCCTGTAGATTAATTTTTGGTTGATTTGAGACTGATAAAAAATTTTACTAAGAAGACATTTTGACACATAGACAATTAGTTTTAGAAGGCTTTATCATTTCTTATGCCAAATGTTGATGTGATGATGGTGAACTTCACTTGGCCATGTTCAGATTGTGTTTCTGTTTTTTTTTTTTTTTTTTCAGATCCATGAACAGTCCTACTGGCATGTTGACCCTAGTGAAGGAGTAGTGCCACCTGAGAGCCAGCTGGAGCTAAAGATAGTAGCAAATTTGAAGGACACACTTCACTTTACGGACAAGATGGAAGTATCCATACGGGACAGCAGAACACACAGTGTCTCACTGTCAGCCACAGGCACCGGGACAACTATTGTCAGCAATAAACCTTTGGGCCCTACTCTTGACCTGGGCACACACTTCTAGTAGGGACATAGTTAAATTAATTTTGATTTAAAAATGTGCAACTTTGTAACTGTGAACGTCAGGTCATATTTGTTCTTTTTATGTTATTTAAGCTTTGTTCCATACGAGTACAAATTCAAACTCACCAACCGTGGTCTGCGGCATCACCGGATGTTCTGGAAGATCGGTGGCTTCCTGGCTTCTCCAAAACAACAAATAAACTTCTCTGGTAGAACAGCGTTACCTCCAATCAGCTCTTCTAGACAGAGAGATCCTGTGAAACGTAAATCTACGCCATCCACCAACAGAGAAAAAAATGTGTTCAGCCTCAGTCCTGCTTGTGTGGACCTTTCTCCGGGCTGTTCTGTTGACATGGTACTCACAGCATCCGCAGACTCCCCCAAGGTGTGCTTGTAGAATTTAAAGTGAATAAGTGAAACCACTGGATTCCATACATAGTGCTCATACACTGACAACAGTGCCTTGCATTACATACCATTGTATTCTTAGCTGTTAGATTTTTAATTTTCTGTTACATTACAATGAAACCTCAATTTATTTTATTTGGATTTTATGTGTTGGCACACAAATTCACATAACAGTTTGGTTTTTAAATTTCCTTTCCAAAAAGAGCTGTAAAGTAGGGGCCATTTCTACTTAAACTCCTTAGCCAATATTTCGTAGGCCCAGCTATTGCAGAAATTACAGTGAAACATTTTAGGGCTGCTATTCAGGTGGTAAAACAATCTCCAAATTACTCTCAATCCTTTGCAGCCTACAACTGGATTGCTTCTGATTTTTCCTTGTATTTAGATTTGTCCATCTTCCCTTTAAGCCTGAAATTTTTACTTGTCCTTGCTGAAGATAAGCATCCCTGCAGCATAACTCTGCCAGTACCATGTTTCACAGTGGAGACAGTGTGTTCAAGGATATGTGCTGTGTTACATGACTCCCACAATATTTGGTGTGTGGAGTCCCAAATACTGGCCAATAAGTTGATTCTTGATTTCAACTGAGCTAAGGACCATCTTCCATATGTTTTCTGGTTGTAATATGACAAAATGTAAAAACTGTAAGTGATATGACTACTTTTTGAGGCACTGTACATGTATCAACTGTGTTTTTTCTTTATTTTTCCAGAATTTTCATGAGCTTCTGGTGTGCGACAGCATCATTGGTGGCCATGGCTGTCAGCAAACCATCATGTCTGTGGAAGCAATGTGTCGTTTTGTTGCTCCAGTGCTTAATATTTCCTCAGAGCAACTGAACTTTTGCGTAAAGAAGGTTAGTTTTAATCATCGACAATCTACCATCCTGGTTTTGTGAGTGTTGCTAGTTAAATGAAACCTGATTTAAAAGAAAAAAAGAGTAATCAAAGTTAAAACATGATTTAACAAAAGGTGAGCGCTTTGTCATGTAGGGCAGGTTGATTTTAATAGCTTTTTCTAAGTAAAGTCAGAATTTGATCACTGCATTTTTTATTTGCTTGGATTATCTTTGTGTTATCCAAAAGTATTTTTGGATTATACAGTGTGGAAGTGTTACAAAAACAAAATCAGAAGTAATGAGTTCTTTTTTTTTTTTTTTTTTTTTTACAACTCTGTATATGTCTTTTTTAAAGGTTAAGGGGAAGACCCTGTTGCCTGCATATGAGAAGCTGGTCTTGCAAAATGTGTCCGCTTTGCCTCTGTCCATGGAGCTCATTCTTCCAAAGCACTTCTTTCTGTGCGAGACTCCAGGAGAGCACAGCTCAACTACAACCAAGGTTTGTTTCGGCTTCTTCCATTTCTGGTTTAGGAAAGAGGAGCTCCGCTGATGTGGTGTCACTATCCACTGAAATTTTACTACTATTCTCATATTTACTCATTTAATTCAATTCACATCCTGTTGAAAAAGGGAGTCTTTTGTTGCCTAATTGGCTTTGGATTTTTTTCCAGCAGAAAATATTTTTAAATAGATTTATTTAAAATCTATTTAGCTGTGTGTTTGATCTGTGGTAGTAGACATAGATGTATGTGTTTACTGACTGAAACCGATAATGAATACAATTCATTCAGAATTTTCCCATTGAATCAAAACTGACCATTAAAGTTTCTTAACAGATGATGCTTGTTTGGAAGAAAATGGTTTTAAAACTGTAAGCAAAGGTTCCTAATCTTAATCTGATTCATTTATTTTTTGAAGCAGCCCTTTATTAACCTTTGACCTACTGGCGATGAAGCATGATAAGTGGTGATATTTTTGTAAAGTGCTGTAATTCAAACACCGGCAGTTTCTATAAGGTCATCTTACTTGCTTGCATCTGCAGCAACCTTGTATGGTTTTCATTTTTTTGTTCAATCTGTCAATGATGGGTGCTGGTTGTTTTTTCCATTTTTTTCCTTTTGCAGTTTTAGTCTATATACTTAACTTTTCAGGTATAAAAAAAGCCAAGTGTCATGGGATACACTGTACAGATTTTCTTTTAATTCATACCCAAAAATGACCTACCTTGTAAAATGACGATTTAAAGTAATTGTCTGTAATCTACCCATAGTCTAATTTACTCAGAGAAAAAAATTATGAGATAAATTAATGAGTGTGATGTATAGACAGGAAGTTAAGTTATCATGGGTTGGTCAATGGTCATAAAAATTAAGATTCACCAGGTTTGGAACCACAGTCAATGGAAACAGTGTAGCATGTAGTCTCAGAAAAATCAAAAAGATTAAATGTAACTTTTCCTTAAGTACTGAGAATTTTATTATTCTACTGTGCTGTGATTCATCAAAAATAATCAGGAGTAAAGATAAAATTGTATGAAACTCATGTATAAGTATGTTGGTAGTACTTGGTGCTTTTTAGTTGTGAGGAACAACTGAAAGCTTAATACTTTTCAATTGGTTTTCGACATATCTGTCAGCCATATAACCTACTGTATGTTGTGTTTTATACCTTTGTTTTTTTTTAAATTAAAATAAGTGGTCTCTATTTTTCCAGCTTTTGGTTTTAGAGGACAAGGATCAATCTGAGTTCTGGGTTTGCTTTGATCCATCTTTCTGTACGGACTTAAGGCACCGTATTGTGAATGAGGTAAGTCTGATGTTGGTAATACTTTGAAGTAAAACAACTTTAAGAATGAGAATGTGGGTTTTGTTTTTTACTTTTTTGTCACATTTAAATATTTAAATACTGAAATAACATTGATAGTACTGAAATAACTAAATATGTTCCTTCTTCGCCTCACAGACGCTTACAATAAATTACTTGGAACTTCCACAACAAGACTGTGTGAAGTTGTATGCTGAGGTCCACTTTCCGAACCTTCAGTTTTCTTCAACCATTGTGGATTTTGGTTGCTTGCAAAACTGCTCAGAGATAAAGAAAAGGATAACAATGACCAACTGCTTTCAGCTGCCAGTGTGCTACAACTGGGTTTTTATGGAGTTCCAAAAACACCCTTTAAGGTATGAGGGTGAATGTTTTAAGTGAAAATATCCTCTGTTTTCTGTTGTACTGTATACATTTCAGCTATCTACTATCATACTTTTAGCCATGAAAGGTGATAAGTGGTGAGTTGCAGAGTTTATAAGAGCTTTTAATGTGTATATTTTTTCAGGGTGAAACAGTATTTGACCAATTTATTTCACAACAAGATTACATGGCAGATAACTGAAAACTTGATATTGACTTGTATAATCAGTTGATTATTAGGCTGAAACACCACATGTTGCATGACTCTTTTATGATATTGTAATTTTCTGTGACATTAAGTTTTGGGTTTACTTTATGTATAGGCTACGATCATCAAAATTACAGGAAAAACGAAGGCTTGAAATTTTCACTTTGTGTGCGGAACCTGTCTGAGTAACACTTTGTCATGTGTGACAAACTATTGAGGTTTTTCAGGATTTTTAGCTGCATCTGCAGCTTTCTTTTGTTATTGTTATAACCGTTATATACAAATACATGGTAAATGTACGTTTATCTGTAATATCTACTTGTTTTTGGAACCAGAAAATCTTTTAGTTACTGAAAAGATGAGAATTAGGGCTGAGAACAGAATGGATCTCTGCCATGCATTAAAGCTGTCCACTGGGATGCTTCAGTAGAGAGCTATACATTTAACCCCACTGAACTGAATTGAGCCAAAGCCATTATAAATTCTCTGGGGAAGACACATTTACTGATGGTGTGCTTTATAAACTTTACAGTGTGCCTCTTTCAGGCCTCTGCTTTGGCTCTTCTGGAATAAACTGTGAATACTGTAGTAGTCTACTTGTGGCCTTGAACCAAATAACTAATAGCTCTGCAAGATTTATCACCCTCAATCAGCTTTTTCGCCTCAACCTCTTCCATCTATTGGTATTCTTTCGTTTCCGTCTTTCCCTTTCTTCTCCTCTCAGGGCTTTACATTGCTTATTTCTCTTTTTTTCTTTGCCCCTGCTCCCTCTCTCTCTTCTCTGCCTCTGCTTCTCTTTAATACTTTAACCTCATCCAATCCCTCTTCTTTTACTCCACCCTTTCCCTCTCTCAAAAAACCATCCTCACAGGTCGTCATGCTAATTAAATGTAGACTTCACCTCTGTAAAGTCTATTTCTCTCACACAAAACCTGCGTTATCTTGCCATGTTCAGCTAATTACATCACTATCAGTAATTACACCACAGTCCTCTGAGATGGAATTGTCTGTAAGGCAAACTCTTTCATCCTAACAACATATATATGCAGTATAGCACATATAGATCCTGCAGTGTGTCCATCTGGAAAACCTTCAGCAAGACAGAACAAGAACACATATTTTTTGTCCATTTTTAATGTGTGAGATATTAGATTACTGTGTAAACCAAAGACTGACTAATCAGTGAAACGAGTAATTTAAGGAAACACCATGCTAAAGCCAGTGTGTTCAGGGGAAACAGGGGTTTTCACCTCCGGTCCATAAAGGACATTTTGGGCCATCCAGGTCCTACAAATTTTAGATGTGTCCCTGGTCCAACACACCTGAATCAAATGGCTGAACTGCCTCCTCGGTATGAAGTGAAGTTCTCCAGAGTCCTGCTAATGACCTGATTATTTGACTCAGATGAGTTGAAGCAGAGACGCAGTTAATAGTTGCTGAACACAGGCTCTTGAGGACTAGAGCTTAAGACCCCTGACGTAAACTGTTTTGCTGCCATAATTTGCAGATTTATTCTGTTTTTGAATTGCATGAAAAGCAGTAGAAAAAAAATCCGTAATATTTTCTTATAAGTGGCCAAATATAGACTTAATCTTGTAAATGTCCTAAGTCTTTTGCTGAGCTCTATGGAAAAAGTGAACTGCATTGCATTTCAAGCAATGCCCCTTTAGGCATACAATCTCAATAGCATTCTGTGAAAGCACTCAGAGCCCATGATGTCAAGAATTTGACTTGTATGATTTGTAATGAGAAAATAATCAACAAATTCTGGTCACTAGATGATTTATCAGTGCATAACTAAAAAACACTAACCTTTTTCTGCATTAAAATATTAAATTGCACAATCATTGATATGGGTAAAGCTAATTTCACAAGAATGCTTTAATTACAAATATTCAATTCTCCAGGTATTTCAGAGCAATACCTACAGTAGTAATGCATTCAAAGACTTGCAACTCTTAGAGGCACTAGGATACACTGTAAATGTAACGGAGGGTCCAAATGTTTTATTTATTTATTTTTATTTTTTACTGATATCCAGCAAAAATGTGACATACTTTTCTCTAATATGTGACTGCCAAGGCCAGAAATGAGGCTGAAGCAACAGTCATCAATATGATCATTCCACAGGGCCCCCTGCTGGTGCCTGCCTTCTTTTTTTTACCCTATGTGAGCTGAAACAACAGTACTGCCACAGCCTTTGGCAGTCTTAGAACATTGTGTGCACAGACACGCGCATGCACACACACGCCTACATACACACTTTTAACAACAGTAATGTAGCCACTCTTTAGTGATTTGATATATAGTTTTTCCTGGCGAGCTTTAAGAAGGCCTCAATTGCTGCATCTCTTTCATTCTCATCCATGTTTATTCAGCACTTCATTGCAATCTATCCTGACCTGTTTCCTTCTGCCTGCCTATTAAAATTCTTCTTAATTATAGAACACTCTGTTTAATTAACTTGATGGATGCATCCAGCGTGATCCCACAGGGAATAACAGACGAGAGTACTAAAAGAAAATGAGTCTGAGTTCTTTGGGATGTGAGAGCTTACCGTTTTCTCTTCCACTTGAGTATTGCATTATCTCTGAATGGAAGGAAAAAAGATTGTTCGAAATTATCTTTCTTCAAATGTTGAATTTCCAGTTTACTAAGGAGAAAAATTATTTTGCTAAATGGGTATTTTAAAATCCTTCTGCCCTCACAGAAAAAAAGAAACGGCAAAAGTATTATTTAGGCTTCAAGAGAGTGAGACTGAGGTTTCTCCATTGCCTGTGTGCCTCAGTCCTGAAGCAGATGACCAGAGCAGCACACTACGTCCTGCGAATGTAGAAGAGGTAGGCAAATGTGGACTTGTAGGCAATCAGGGATATTTAAAAGACTATTAACAACTTTTCCTCTGTCATTTCTTCTGTGAAGTTGAAAAATGTGCATCATCCACACCTGTACACTGGAATAAGCCTCAAAATAGAGAGTTGCCTCGTTTGTCAGAGAGCAGATAATTATCCTGCCAATTGTAGGACTTTTATTTTTAGAGCAGTTTTTTATAACTGAAAAAATGTGATGTAATGCTTCAGTTGCATTGCCATTGACAGTGCTACTTATTTTAGCTACATTTCATGCGACCATAGTTTATTTAGCGTCCTAGGGCTTTTATTTAGAAAGATAATGGTTATAATACTCATCTGGCCCATTTATTTCTTACTAAATATGAGAGTTGATGACTAGTGGTCAAATATCAAAATGTGCCTTGATAACTTCAATTCTAATGCCAGATGTGTGTGGTCATACTGACTCATAGGCTGTGTGAATGAGCCAGATTTCATGTTAATGCAGCTCTAAACATTACCTCAGCTCATTTATGGTGAAGCCGTTTATCTCCCACTGATGTTCTACTGTTCTATTTTTTTTTGCATAGGTTTTTGACATCTTGCCAATGTGTGGCGTACTGCAACCTCAAGACGAGCAGCTTGTCACTTTCTCTTTCTTTGGTCATGAGAACATCAGGAGAGAGGTGGTGGCTCAGTGCTATGTTGAAGATGGACCAACATATGAAGTCCAAGTCAGAGGAGAAGCCTCAGCAATCTCTTACAGTCTTCAATCCTCACATCTTGACTTTGGTTCTAAGGTATATAAAATTGTGGAGTTTAGATTCTTTTTTTTTTCTGGCAATGATGCTTTACACTGCACATTTTACAAAAGAATTCTTTACTTTAAGTTGTTTCTCATAAATACTGAAAACTGTCAGAGTTTAGAAGATGAATTAACAACAGAGGTTTCCCACATGGTCTGGACCGGTTGTCCAACCAGCTGATGAACATGAAGTGATCCCATCCAACGATGTTTTTCATATTTCTAACCATTGCACATTGACCTCACAAATAGAGAGAAGTTTGGAAGCACTCTCATGAGTTGTACATTTAATTAAAGTTTAAACTTCAGTTTCATTGCATGTCAATCAAGAATGAACCATCTTATAACTTGAAACGCAACACCTGAAGGCTCAAGTTATATCCATTATTTTGATATACTTTGCTTTTTATATTCTTTTGCATCTGTTTGCTCATCGATGTGTTATGAGTTGCCCAAAGCCAATTTACTGTTTGGAGATGTTTATAAGATGATACATAGTGCAATATAAGATGGTAATGCTGACCCTATTAAAGGGTGTTAGACTGATTTGTGTGATTTCTTTGGGCTTACTCAACTCGTGCAGTGTAATATTATTGTTACAGTACCTTGTAAAGTAAAGTATTCCTACCACTTGAGCTTTTGAATGTTTTATCACTTTACAACCACAAACTTTAATATATTCCATTGGGATTTTATGTGGAATAATAAATATCACACAACTCTAAAGGAAAAAAAATGCAAGGTTTCCAGCTTTTTTACAAATAAAAATGTAAAAATTGTGGCATGCATACTAGTTCAGCTTCCTCTATTTCATACCTCTAAATAAATACGTAATCTACTTTGCTAACAAAGTCCCCCTGTTAGCAGTGTAAACTCTGTACAAAGCATAGCTCTTCTATGAAGGCCTCAGGTTTGAGTACTTTCAGTGATGAATTAGTATAGTCTTTTTTTCACTATTTCACCATATCCTTTTAAAAGCAGAAGAATGTTTGGTCTACAATTTACACAACTGTTGATATAAAAGATAAATTAATATTCATCAATTCAATTAATATATTTATATAGATTTTCTATAGGGGAAACTAGATGAGTTGTTAACTTTAAATGCCACAGTCTTCAGTCAGTTTTCCACACTTTTGTCTTGTTCATTTGCACCTTCTATTTACATATGCAAGCCACTGGGACTTATCATTGATATTCAAAACAAGGACACATTGATTTTTTTATTTAGGTGAAAAAGCGATTCAGCAGAACATTTATCCAACCCTCCTGTCTGTTCAGCATTCTTCATTCTCTTCCTCTTTTTCACTCTAAATGTTATTTTATTAGGGCTGCACAGTGGCACAGTTGGTAGCACTGTTGCCTTGCAGCAAGGAGGTCCTGGGTTCGATTCCTGGCCCGGGGTCTTTCTGCACGGAGTTTGCATGTTCTCCCATGTGCATGTGTGGGTTCTCTCCGAGTACTCCGGCTTTCTCCCACAGTCCAAAAACATGACTGTCAGGTTAATTGATCTCTCTAAATTCTCCCTAGGTGTGAGTGTGTGTGTGCATGGTTGTTTGTCCTGTCTGTTTCTGTGTTGCCCTGTGACAGACTGGCGACCTGTCCAGGGTGAACCCCGCCTCTCGCTGGGAATGTAGCTGGAGATAGACATCAGCACCCCTCCCGACCCCATTAGGGACAAGGGTGTACAGAAAATGGATGGATGGATGTTATTTTATTATCAGAAATTTGAATTATTCGAACAACTTCACCTGAAACAGGCCCTTTCATTCATATTGAAGTATTTGGAATTTTTTATTAAATTACAAATAAAAATCCCTTGAGCACAAAAAGCCATCTTGACAGCTCTTTTTCTAGGTTGCAATTTTTTTTATTTTGTGTTTAGTACACAAAAGTAGATGGAATAATTTATGTGTTCATTGTCACAAGGCTCTATTCATGTGATCTTCAAGCTATAATGTCTTAATTTCTTTTCTCCTTCTTCCAGCTCTTTCACTGTGTCGGTGAAGTTGAAATGTGTGTTAGGAATACTGGCAAAGTGGACTTTGACTTCAGCATCACATACTTTCCAAATGCAAAGGAGAACGAAGGAGTTGATAGAGGAGAAGGAGCACTGATTAAGGCAGATGATGACGACAGAGATACACAGCAATTAAAAGGAAGTGGTGAACAACACGAGAGACTGAAGATCAGACCTGGGTGGCCCGTAGTTATTCCATCTGTGGTGAGTCAATCATAATAAAAGCTCCTGTGTGAATTTTTCCTGGTGTGATTTTAGTTTATCATTTAACATTCTGTTTGTGTTGCTAGGGCTACATTAGTGCTGGTTCAGAGAAGCACCTGCGTGTACTTTACCTGCCTGGCATCCCTGAAGTGTTTAAGAAGCAGTTTCAGATTCAGGTGGCGTTCTTACCTCCGCAGGAGGTCACGCTAACCGGGGTGGGAGTGTTCCCAAGAATCCAACTGAATTTGCCACGAAACTTGTGTATGTTCACACCTGCACTCAGATGGTCACAGATTCTGCCTAAAGAAAAACATTATATTACTCATTATGACAGTAGTTAATTATCACTTTCCCCCCATACACACACTCATACAGCATCTAAATGTTCTGAAATCTTCCAGTTGACTGCATTTGGGATAATATTATCCCAAATAGTCACTTGGAGTAATTTGATGGTTCTTTTGCAGCAGAGCAGTGCTACAGAGATGTGGTGCAGCAGGCCCAAGAAGCTGTGAAAGCACAGAGTGTCAGTCAGGCGCTTACACTTGAAGAAGGAGCTGAACAACAGCCTGATTGTGGGCCAATGGTCAGTAAAATGGATATAAAATACTTGCTTACTTATTTAGGAAAATCTTTATAATTTATATAGTTTTATGCAAACAGTTTCTCAAAAGTCTTAAAACAATCTTACATTATTGTCATAACTCATAATCACAATCTTACTTTATTATCATAAAGTGAAATTGTTTATTTTATGATAATAAAGAACTTAAGAACTTCAGAATTTTTTTCTATAGTACATCCTATACAAAAAAAAATTCTAATAAAGAACATGTTATGGCCTTTTATCAGAAGCACATTTGCCTCTTTTAAAGGGTGTTTTAAACAATTTACTGTAATTTATTGAGTTTTAAAATAAAAATAAAAAAATTGGTAGTTTAGATTTAGAAAGGAAGAATGATGAAAGAAGTTAAATGGATAGTTAAACAAGAAGACAAAGTGAAATTCAGGAAATTTATCCAAAAAACATTCCTTGTCTGATCAGTCTAACCTCAAGCATATAAGAGGGAATGTTACATTTAAATGCAGTTCATTGGCAAGCAGTTGTCCATTAAATATGTAAAACAGGCAAAAACAAACTAGGCAGTAAAAGTAAAAATAGAAGAAAAACATGCAAGAAGATGTAACACAAACATATAATGGACAAGTGAAATACAAAAACTGTGCAGCCTGGAAATATAAAGATCTCAGGTTTTAGCTGACATCTGGAGACGTTATTGTAAGAATAACTATATTTTCAGTTTCTCAATGAAAAACCATTGCCACTTCCCTTTTTTATTAATTTATATGCTTTAACAAATTTGTAATAATAAACAGAAAAAAGGCAAACTGCAAAATTGTAATCTGATGTTTTTTTTCCCCATTTTGTCTTGCTCTGCTGTTTTCCTTTTTCTTTTCCATCTGCTTTCTGTAGAGTGAAGTGTTGATCCAAATGGAGGTTGAGAGACTTCTAGTGAAAGATAATGCCCATGTACCCAACAGGCTGTGGGACCTCAGTGACTCACAAAGTTCTGTTTCACAGTGGCAGGATTTACACAAGTAAGTTGAAACAAAACTCTAGTTTTAAAGATGGTCTTGACTTAGAATTTTGCTTAAATTGATCACGCTAAACAAGTTAAATTAGAGTTTTATGTGAATGATTTTATTATGGTCTATTATATAAAACAAATCCTAATCATTAGTCAGTAGAAGTTTAGTAAGTTTCTTTTTTTTTCTTTTGCCAGCTTTAAGCTTCCACCATACGTGCTGGATTTTGGCTTGGTGTTTCCAGGCAAAATCTTCAGTCAGACAGTGAAAATCTTAAACAGTGGACAGATACCAGTGACCTTCCACACCTACTGCAAACATCTAATAGGCACAGGTGACACAAGCACAGTTGTAATCTCCACCTTCCTTTCTTTATATTTATATTAATTTTTTATTTTTTTTTTGCTGTGATGATGAGTTTATTTTTAATAATGTAGTTGTGTGAGGGAAGTAGGGATAATTTTGGATCATATAATGCTATTCGTTTTAACACAACAGCATTGAAACTTGGAAAGGATTGTAAAATCAATAATGGTGCAAGTGAGATTTAATATTGTCTTTCACAGGCTTCACAGCAGAATTTCAAAACATAAAGAACCTTCCCAGGAATGAAAGCCAGAATTTTACAATTACGTTTGATTATCTCTCTGCCAAAGGAAAGATGGGGCAGACAAGTGTCATTCTGCCAATACAGGTGATCACAAGTATCCTCAAGAAATCCCAATTATTATGATTAAGTTTAACGTTATTCTATTATTTGTCTGCTGATTCTGCCAACCACTGAAGGATTGCTAACTTATGATGTTTTTGGTTGGTTTTAAAGCTCACTGATGGTCCAGTGGTGCAGGTGGAGTTGTGTGCAAACATTACTATTCCAGCAATCACTACCTCAACGGATCTGGTGCTTTTTGACAAAGTGCAGTGTGGCATGTGCCAGGTAAAAGAACATTCATTCTTCCACACATCCCAGATTACCTTTGACATCCTGAAAAGGAACATTTATGATGACATATAGTGCCTTGTCAACGTATTCATACTTGATCACATTACAACCACTAACTTTTATCAATTTCATTTGCAGTGGGTTGCTCTGGATTTTATGCAGGGGTATCTGAGCAAATGACATGAGAAAAATACACACCACACACGGCAGATTTCTATTTGTAGTTTTTTTTTTTTAAGTAATGCAATATTGACCTCCCCTTTCACAGTTTTGAAACACTATGTATAAGTCCATCATATAAAATCTAAATAAATACACTTAAGTTTGTTTTTGTACCTAAACAAAATATAGCCAGGATGCACTGGCTGACATATTTTTTTTCTAACTGTATAAACTGTATACCGCTTAATTATATATTTCAATATGATTTGTTTTTGGAAAAATGCAAAAGAAAAGTGAAAGTCCAAAGACTCAATTACAGAATGTGTTGCATATGAATGAGTATCACTAACTAGGTAACTATGGTACATGTTGCCTCACTTGTGCCATCTTGTAATTTAGTTTAACATCAGGATGACAGAGTTGCAAAGAGTCAACATCCTCAGAAGTACATGAGCCTTGGATGACGATATGTTCAACTGATAATAATACTCAGATGATTGAGCATAAGTTCTCTGCTTTATGTCAAACACTGATGATTAATTGTTATAGGTAGATCTCACGCACTCAATTTTTATTTTTGTTTTTGCAAAACTAATCATGTTTGGAAATGTATTTTTTGTCAGATTCAAAGGATGCAGCTGAAAAACTGTGAGGGTGTACAATGTCATTGGAGGATAACTGAAGAGATGAAACCTCTCAAAAAGGTGTGATGTTTTAATAAAATTAAAATTTGTATTATTATTTCTCCACTAATGTTGTTTAATAATAACCAGCTATGACAATTCTCTTTGACTTGATGTTAAAGTTGTTTCTGAAAATGTTTGGTTAGTGTTTGAAATGTTACATGATATTTTTTCTCATTGATAAGCTCTTTATAAATGTAAATATTCTTGCAGCATCAACAGCATCCTCCAAAGGTATTCCAGGTGTTTCCCCTCTGTGGTGTGCTGGACCCTGATGAATATGCGACCATCCATGTCAAGTTCAACCCTATTCAGGGGGTAGAGATTACATTAATTTTAGGATCTTCTTTTTCAAATGAAACCAACCCTCTTGTTTAAGCAACAACAAGTGTAACAGGACTATTATAGGAATGTTTGAAAACTGTTTTTGTTTTCCAGGGTTCATACAACAGACGGTTGGTGGTCCATGTCGCAGACAGTACTGAGCAGGTCTTCATTACAGCTAAGGGTCAGGCTGAAGAAGCACTCCTGAAGTTTTGCCCATCTGTACTGGAGCTCGCGCCTTGTCTTCCTTTTAGCATGGAATCTAAATCTGAGGTCACAATAAAAAACCTCTCCTCCTTTCCCATCGAGTTTTACAGCCTTGAGTTTGACACACAGTACATCAAGGAAGAAGAGGTAGCTTTGTTTAAAGATTTAGAAACAATATGTCTGATGTATCGATTGAAAAGTAATTTTATGGTTTACAGTACTCTGTATATCTACCTAACATAACCAGAATTTGATGCTAAAGGTTTTTACTTTCTAAATTCAAACTAGCTAAGGCTTGATTGGTCTTTCTGCTTTGCTGAGGTTCTTATTTCAAAAATGCCTTCTACTGTGTGACATACATAACTCCCTCCAGCAGAAAAACAACCACAAAACAGGCCACCTCTGCAGTACTTCACAATTGGTGATTGGCAGACTCGGCACACACTTAAAAGCTTCCCCCTTTTCCTTCAGCTGTCAATGAGGCAATTCTAGTTTCATCAGATCATGCTGTATGACTTCAAACAGTAAAGTCCTCTTCCCTGAGTGCATTTGATTTTTTATGCTTAGATTTAGAGTAGTCACTCTTTTCAGAATTTGTTTGTCTCATTTCCTGTCAAAAACAAAATTTGTGATTGACTAAATGTAATTTTATATCTTAATCTGCCAGGGGTTTAAATAATTTTGGGTAAAATTTGTAAAACCAAACTAAAACTCAGAACCAGAAGCAATGTGCCCTTTTTTAATCATTCTTCTTATAGATTTTTTTTCTCTTTATTTCCTTTAAGATCCTGCGGACTATACCGGAATATGATGAGAACAACATGCTTCTGCTTCCCCCAAGGGTACCTGGAGAGGGCCTTCCTGTGGAGCTGCATGAATATTGTTCTAGGCTAAAAGATTATGGTAACTTTACTAAAACACTAATTCTTAGCAGATTGCAGTCTTTGTTTTAATGATAGCAAAATAGTTTTTTTGCTTATCTACAGAACTGAATGAAGGCATAGAGGAAGCCGGATCAAAGAAAAGTGGCACAGTAAAGGATGAGGAGAAATCAAAACCAAGTGATGGTCCAGTTGAGATGGACCACTGTAGTGTGAAATCAGATGACTTTTGTAAGCAGCAGAAAGGCTATACAAAAGAGCGCAACAAAAAAGGATGTTTTATTCACTGTTAATTTATTATTGTGTCTGCATTTAGTTTTTTCAAAATTGACCAAAGAGGGAATCAGTCTGGGAAAGTTAGAGATGACCCCTGTGGTCAGAGCGATTGCCCGCTATATGGATCTGGACCTTTCCCTGGAGGGACAAACAGTACAACACAGAGGAATTGCCATCATTGTATATGGAGCCCCTATGACAGGTAAAAATGTACCTGTCATACCTGTTATCTGCTCTTTCAAAGTAAAATTGATTTAACTAACTTTTTAAAAAAAAATCTTAACTTGTTTTTCAGATAAGAACAACTTGGCATTGGCTCTGGCGAATCACTATGGAACAGCGTGCTTGAGCATTGATGGTGTGGTCACAGATGCAATTCAAAATGGCACTTCTCCAGTAAGCCTATCAGTAAGACAGCTTTATGATACTGCATTTACTGAATATGAACAAAAAAGGGCTGCAGAAGCTGGTAAGCCTAAAAATTCACTTATTAAGCAGTTTAAACATAAGATTTAATTCAACTCATCACCAAAAAACAAGAAACCTTTCACATTTTTTTCTAGCCAAGTTCCCTGAAGAAAAGATGCAAACAAAACATGCTGCACATCCTGAAAACTCAGGTCTGCAGCCAACTCCGGTTGGTACTGCAGAAGCTCCCTCAGACTATACAGAAAAGCACCACCCTAGAAATTTCAGTACATCTCACCACCACAAGTCAGAAATCTCAGCAAAAGAATCCAGTGTGGTACATGTAGTGATGTTTTTCTACTCAAATCCTCAGTGTAGCCCTTATTCATCATAATGTAGAATCTTTAATACACATATTAAATCATACATAGCCTATCTTCTGACATATATTTGTTGTTGCAGAAAGGGAATTTGCAGCCATTCCGTTTTTTCCCAGGTGAAAACCAGATTACTGAAATCCTTATGGAACGTTTTCAGGTACAGTAAAATGTATCAACATGCCCAAGAATTTTATTAATAAGACACTAAATATTTAAGATAACACAAGCTTTAAATTAAAACATAACTGAAATTGCACAATCAAACAGATAGTTACTGGTTACAGCATACAGGGACATTGCCTGAAAATCAAGTCTACATGATGATTCATCCATTTATAGACAATAATTATCAGTAGTTTTCTGTTTGGTCAGTCTTGTATTTTTGTGGAGGATTTTTAGCCTATACTTTGCAACATTATTTGTCTTCTTTGAGATTTGCAGACACATTTCTGCACAGCTTTTTAGGGTTCCACAGCAGCATTTCTATTTCAACACCTTAATTTTTTTCTGTAGATATTCTGCTGTGTTTGGAACCATTGTCAAGTTGCTGACTCGGTGTAGGCCAGTCTTAAGCTTTCAGACTGATGCCCTCAAATTTAATCTCTCTCAACTTTGCTCATATTTGTTCAAAGGACATGGCTCCAGAACTTTTTTTAGTTTAGAAATAAATCTTGCTTTTATAGAAGATTTCACATTTATGATGTTCAATTAATCAATAACAAACAAATGAGAAACCCATGGGTGCTTCTTCACCACAAAGTTTCTGTGCAAGCAAAATGGATGGACTTTGTTTTTCACACAATGCTTCTGGATGTTCTGTTTTTGGTAATTAAGTGCATTAAATTTCACAATTGAATCTCTCAAGGTGGTAGCTATCAAAGGCAATATTCACCATACAATAAGAAAGCCAACCTGATATTTTGTCTTTTACCCCAAATCTTATAGCTAAAATATTACAATTTATCTTTTACCTGGACTGGATTTGCATATCATTGAGAAAAGATAGACAAATCCTGATTTTCCTATTATTCTTTATTAACAGTTGAATGATTGTCAACGTGGAATAGTCATCAGTGGCCTGGAATCTATTTACACTCACTCTCTTCCAAGCTCGCTTCAAGCTGTGCTTAAGGCATTCTATAACCGGAAGCACATCTATGTAGTCAACTTATTTGACACCTACGATGCCCTGACAAAACGTGAAGGACTACAAAGACAAGCTGAGGGTAAATTGTTTGCCGGGTCCCTCACAGAGTAGATATGTACATTTGTATGCCAAAGTTGTGTTATAAGATTGGAACATGTTTTTTTTTTTTTTGCATTTCCTGCAGAAGCCTTGCAGAAAGAGATAGCTGAGAGGGAGGAGAGGTGGTTCTGGGAGTTGGATCAGGAAATGTTCGATGCTTTGCCTGACGAACATAAGGCGGGTATTACCCAGCGACACTTGCAGACACTTCGACAGAAAAAGCAGAGGTAATGATTTGACACATGTATAAAATATATTTTCTTTTTGAGCTCTACTTCCTTCACTTATTAGATTCTGTGTATTTTATCTTCTGAATAAATGTAGAATGAACGTTTATAATCAAATTTTCCTCTAGCCAAAGAAACAAGTGGTTCTACCTTGTTGAAACATTGTTTACAAAAGTTCCATCAAGTTTTTCGTGTCAATCAAACAAACTGCAAAAAATAAGATTTTCTGTCTAAGTTATTGCAGTTGAACAACCATAAATGCTTATTACCTAATTTTTAAAGATCTGGGGCATTTGTAACTTTCATTTGTCTTTACTAAAACTGATATGAATGAACATTCAAAAGATGAAGTGAATAATAATAAATAATAATAAAACCTAAAAGTTGATAAAGACCAGATTGTTATTATTTCTGAAGTGTTGTCTCTGAATTACACCTAGAGTTCTCGAGGTAAAAATTGAAGTATTGCTCAAGTTAATTTGTGTGTGAAAAGACAAATGAGAAAATGCTTTCGTAACTCTGTATATCTAAAGAAATATTTAGCAAACCCTTTATGGACTAATCAGATGAAAGTGACTGTTGATGAACCAACAGATTAGGTTTTTTTGTCCAAAAGTTAGCCTAAACCTCACTTTTATTTAAATGTTGTAGATTGACCTAAAAAAAATTTGATTGAAGTTTGTTATTGCTGTAACAGTAAGAAAAAGGTCAAAACTACAACTTGCATTGTAATTGTGCACTGTCCAGTGTTTTTTATATACTGCTTATTTTTGCTCTTGAAATCAAAAATTGAGAGTTGAAATTTAATGATGAATTGAATATAGTCCTCAGCTGTGTAAAAATATGGTTCCTTCTTGGTTCCTTTATTGTAGAAGGGACCTTGAGTTGAAGGCAAAGGAGGAGGAAGAAAGGAGGCTGCTAGAGGAGTTTCTCAGGTCGAAAGAAAAGGAAAGGAAAAAGAAGAAAAAGGATGAAAAATTAGAAACTGCAGAAGTTCCGAAGAGGAAAAACTCAGTAGAATTTAAGCAGGTCTGTGTATGAATATTTTCACTGATTCTTTCTAAATTAACATTTATTTAAACTCCTATAAGTCGGCACAGTTACTCCCTCATCAGATGAATTTGTTTTATTTCCTTTGTGGTCAACATAAACAATGTATACAAAAGATGTTCCTGATGGCTGGTATGCTACAAATTTTATATTGGGTAAACTATGTCATTTTACATAGTTTCACAACTAGATTTAGTTGTGTTTGACCGGGAACATACCAAACATTTATGTTCTGTGCAGACCCTTGAGGACTGGAGTTTTTTGTTGTGTTCTTGATTAATATTTTTTCCATGTTCCCACTTTCAGTTTTCTGTGGATGAACGACAGAGTGAGTTTGACAAATTTGATCAGATCCAGGCAATGGTGGAGCAGATCCTGCTGCAGTGGGACCGGGCCCAGGGCTCGCTCCTGGATTCTCGTTATGCTGAGGAAAATCTTCCAGGTTCAGATGAATCCATAACAGAGAAAAGAGTAATTATGAAATTTTTTTCATAGAATTGGATCTGACAAGTTAATCTATTTCTGTTTGTTATCCTTAGATTTGATCAGGCCATTATTATAGTGGAATAGTTAAAACATTCTCAACTCTTGAAATTGAACAAACAGTAAAACAGTTTCTGGAAACGTATGTAATTTGATTTCTTTATTTATCACGTCTACATAGGTTTAGCAAAATACTTGTAATTCTCATCTCTTTCCCCTTCCAAGTGTTCTGTTTTCTTTGTGTCTATCCTTACTTTCTTCATTGTTAATTTCTTCTGTCCTTTGGTTGTTTCGTTTCTTGCCTCTGTACTTCCTTAGCTTCTTCATTTTTTACCTTTCTTCCTTGTGTCCTTTCCTCCTCCTTCCTCTTTACTACCCTGTACCGAACAACACATCCCTTCCTTTTTTGTCTGTTTTTCCTCCCCTGAATGGATTCTTATTTTCTTCCTTTTGTCCTTTTTAGCTTCCTCGAAAATTTCTTTCCGTCTTTTTTCCTTTGTATTTCCTTGTGTTTTCTTCCTCCCTTGTTTCCTTCGTATCTCCATCTCTTGAATCCTCTTTCTTTCTTCTTTGTGTCCCACTTTACTTCCTTCTTTTCTCATATTCTAATTTTATTCTTTCAGTTTTGTTTTTTCTCCCACTGTAAAAATATTCAGCATAAATTCAGGGTGAACCTTAGTACTATATTTGTTCTAATAAAAGTATAGGAACTCTTCAAAAGCTGAGTCTGAAATTGTCAGAAATTTTGAAAAACAAAAATGTGGAGATTACAACAAACTAAAGCCAACATTCACATTTATCTTTACTCAGTATTCACACATGGGTAAGAGAACAAAGAAAGGCCCCATTAAGGCTGTCCAGAGAGCACCGGACATCATCCCTCACATTGTGATAAATGTGGCACAAAATGGGAGTTGTAGTTCCACAGAATTGCTTAAAAACAGTGTACTTCCTTCTATTGAAGAGGTAAGTATTTTTCATATTTTTCAATAATTAGCTTGATTTCATATTCTAAAAGGTTTCTTTCTTTCACCCTATACAGATAGAAGACGACTTGGGTTTAGGACCAAATGGCCCTCTGGTTGTTCCCCCAACTACTCTCTCTGTTGTTGCTTATCCTAAATACAGGGAACAACTTAAGGTTAATCAGACATGTTTCACCTTCCTGAATCCCTCTGACCAGGATGAGGATGATGAGAAGAAAGATCTAGAGGAATCCTCACAAAAAAAAGCTCAGCAGGTCAGTTTTTTTCATCAGTATCCAAAACCTATTCAAGAAAAAAGTAAAGATAAAGATCCAACTGAAGGAACATTCATGTTATCAGGCATCTAAATTTTGATAATTCTAGTTTATGACATTTGAAATTGTACATTTTGTGTGCTTAGGAAAGGGCAGTTAAACGTCACAAGGATTATAAGACCAAAGAGAGAAAGGGCAGAGAAACTCAAACACCAGTGAGAAAAACATTCAAGACGACGAAATTGAAGAGTTCAGAGAGGTCCAACACACTTTTATGCAGTTCCTCTTTTTCTATACAGACCTTTCACAAGTATTTCAGAGCAGTAGTTGTTCAATTGTCTAATTATGTTTGTGTTTTTGTGTAGTTTGACCACATATCGCTGGGTTGTACCTGCTGGCGGTGAGGTTCTTCTGAAGATCTGGTTCTACTCTGAATCACTAGGAGTTTTTGAACAGGTCTTCAATTTTGAGTCAGTGGGGAGCCACAAACTTTACCAACTCACATGCAGAGGAATCTGCACATATCCCTCCATCTCCACAGACTACAAGTCAGTATGCATCATTCAATCAAGTTGTATGGGAAATTGAGGTTTTACAATGTTAATAATGCAGTGATTTAATTTCACTTCTCTGTAGTCTGCTCCAACTGTTTTTGATTAGCTAATTAGAATCCTTTTTAATGTTTCAATCAATCAATCAATCAATCTGAATGGTACATCATTAATCTTTCCACAGGATTCTTTTTGCTCAATCTAAGAAGGTAGCACAAGAGAAAGAAGGCCTTCAGAAGACTTATATAATCAAACCTGGTTACTTTGAGTTTGGGCCTTTACTTTGCAGCAAAACTAGAGACAGGTGAGAGACTGAAAAGTTTTAAATAGGGTTGTTTCAGCTGATGTATTTTTAATGTCAGATTTCCATGTTTGTCTTCAGGTATAAGAAAAACACTTATCCAGAAAACTCTGAAAGGCTAGAAATTTGTAACGACTCTGGTATGGAGGCAGAGGTTATGTTCATTTTCCAACAAGACATTCAGGGCGTAACATATCTGCTAGATCCCCCTACAATGACTCTCTCACCAGGACAGAAAGAAGTACTACTCAATGAAAATTATCTTAGTTGACTACATTAACTGATGCAACAAAAACACAAGTATATGAAAATATTCTTTCTCTTCATCAGGTACTGACAGTCTATGCATATCCAACAAAACAGGGACAGATAAAAGACAGCTTAATTTGTAATATCAAGGACAATCCTGAGCCTGTGATCATCCAAATCTCTTGCTGGGGCATCCGACCGGAACTCGAGCTGGAAAGCACCCATTTAAACTTCGGCAAGGTCCTGCTGCACAAGTACGTAAAGAAACACAAACCTCTGCCTGCCTCTTTATGCTTTCCCTTCAAAGAACAATATTATTCTGATGTATTTTAAAAATATCTTGAGAATTATCTTTTTTACATTGACCTAAGTTATAATTTGTTTAAAATGTGTTGGAACAATAATCTCATTGAAAAAAGGTATAGTACACCAGATTTTACCTCTGGTCTAACTGCAGTTCTTAACACAAAAATATATATTAAAAATAAATTCATAACACACATGAACACAGTTAGTTGGTTTATATTACTAACTTTCTCTACAACCTTGTACTACACCTTTTATTCAAAACTTTTGATGTTTAAACACATAGATTGCCTCGCAAAAGTATGCAACCAACATAAAACTGTGCATAATTGCAATATATTCGTTATTAAAAATGTAACCAATATAAATCAATAATTCTGGTGAGAATTTGTATCCAGCCACCGTTTGTCAACAGATTTTAGATGAAACTTTAACAAAAATGCATGCTGCCAGTCAAATTCCCTCTGAAAATAGGCATCCCAACAAAATCATACCATCAATGAGTTACACTGTGGGAATGGTGTGTTGAAGGTGCAGTGTCAGCTTTCTGCCACATCTAGCATTTTGCAAACAGACTGGAGTTTCTGCACCTATAAAAAGTATTCTCCTGCTTGGATATTGTATCTTTTATTAGCTTTTACAAATCAATCATGATCACCAAAATCTTTGCTTTTCACAAAAGAAAAATTGCAGAAAAAACATATGAAAGTGGAAAAACAGATTTATTTGAGATTTTGACAATTACATAAAAACATTTAATGTAAATTTACATAAATTTTCACTTTAAAGTGGCTGACCCAACTCAACAGTGTCAGCCACTTGGTTTTAAAAATAAGTGTAAGGGAATCATACAAAAAACATCTCCCAATAATTTTAAATCTAATCTATAAAAGCAACTTTTTTTCTGTTGTGGGTTAGCAATTTTAAATTAACTATCCAAATTAACTGTAGTATGATCATTTGAAAACGAATTGTCACTGTGATGAAGTCACAAACTCCAGCTGCATACTCTAAACATTGTGTTTTTTCATCACGCTTTTTTTTTTTTTTTTCTACAGGAGAGACAGCCGTGGCATCATGATGATTAACAAGACTGTTTTGCCACTATCTTGGATACTTCAGGGCGTGGACACCTTGGGTGACGAGTTTGTAGTGCCACAAGATCAAGGAGTCATCCAGGCAAACTCCTGTGTCCCTCTCTGTGTGCAATTCAAGGCCAAGAAGCCAGTCCTTGTTAAGAAAATCTTGCGTCTCGAGGTAAAGTTGAAATTGATCTATAGTACTGCATCTAAATCTAAATACCATCTGTGCTCATAAACTTTCATACACACCTCAGGAGCATGACTATCAATATCCCGTTTGGACTTTTGGTAATTTCTATAAAGTAATCTTTTTCACAACATCAAATGCTTATGTAAAATACATTTACAACAAAATTGAAAACAGGAATTGAGTGCACAAGTTTATCTTCTCTAATAGAAATGGGACAAACGTTATTAAAAAAACGACTCAAATGTCACCACTAATATTAGGCCAAATGGCCACTAGCAGCTGTCTTCGAACTTCAATGTTTTTTGAGCTTTTGAAATGCTTCTGGCACAAATTTAGTTGGACATTTCAATACTTTTCTTGACAGAGTTAGTAGAGTTCATAGAAAACAATGGATTTCCTGAGGTGAATCTGACTTTTAATTGACCACAGATTTTTAGCAGTGTTGTTGTACACAGAAACCTAATCTGCCTTGTCAACCTGTCCTACCCACATGTTCCCCTTATTACATCATAAGCTAACTGTCATTTACCAAATTGTTTAAATATTAGTTAATTTTAATCAGCCACAAAGAGGCTTGGCAATGGCCAGACCTGTAGAATCACATGAATTCATGTACAGTTGAAACCAGAAGTTTACATACACCAAATAAAAATACCTTTTTGCTCACTGTCTGAGTTTCAGTCAGATCAAAGAGATTTTTCATCTGACTGAAAATTTAAATACTTTTTTAAAATTCTAACTAACTTAAAACAGGAGAAGTCTGGTCTGATTTAACTTCTGACAGTGAGGAAAAAAACATGTACACATCTTTTTATTCAGTGTATGTAAATATCTGGTTTCAACTGTATGAGTCTGAAAAAGACCAAGAAGGTGAGAGACATTACCCACAAAACTGTGACCAACCCTGGTCTGGCCAGTCAAATAATATAACTTCTATTAATTTTATAATAACTTCTGTTATACATTTAAACATGTATATTTTTTATTCCTTGTATAGTTGAAAAATCCACAATAAAATAAGATATACACACAATTCCTGTTTTTAAAAAGCTATTGAAATTGTTTATTCCAGTTTTATGTGCATTATTAAAATATGTGATTTTGCTCATATTTGATTAATTATATTTTAGGTATACGATGTGGAGAAAATTATTGGAATTCTGCACACTGAAAACTTAACAATTCATGCTGAATCCTATGATGTAGATCTGAAGATTGAACCAGGTACAAACTATAAAATCCTAAACATATTATCAGTATAACTCAAAAGACTGGCAGCTGTTCAGTGATATTTAAGGTAAACATTAAAGTCAGTTTTTGTTTTGAATAAAACAAAATTTTCAGAAATAAGTATTTTCCCAGTCATCCCATTTTCAGGATTACTTCATGTTGGTTGTTTTTTACCACTTTGTGAACAGAAGCGAGTCACAGCATATGAACAAGCACAGTAAAAAATTTAGTGATTATTTAAAACTGGTTTTACTGATTTATTTTTCAGTGAGATTCTCCAATATAGCCTATCTGTATTTATACTATATAGTGCTTAACCTATCATTGCGCTTTGGAAAAGCTTTTATATTTCTGCATTTTGGAAGTTTGTTCCATCAGTTTCCTTTACTTTCGTCCTTCCATCAGTCTCACTCTTATTGATCAGGCAAACAGAAGCCAAGTTTTAAAACGGCATCTGCAAAGAGTGGCAAAAAAATGATCTAGCCTGCCTTTTATCCATCTCCAAACTGTGGCTTTAATTTTCAGAAGTAACCTTAAGGTTCTAGTACATTTTAACTGCATAAAATATTTCTCTGAAAATCACTCTGCCAAAACTGAAATACAAGCCCATGACAACAAATGTAGAATCGCTGTTATCAGTTGGTTTACTATGCAATAAAGAAATAACTTACGAAATTACATGAGACTTATATAACGCTTTTCTGGAAACTAAAAAATGCTTTACATAAAATCAGTCATTCCCATTCACGCACACATTCATACGCTGATGATGGCAGGCTACTGGATTGTAGCTACAGCTGCCTTGGG
Organism: Alfaro cultratus; assembly: GCA_903066825.1. Lineage (NCBI taxonomy): Eukaryota > Metazoa > Chordata > Actinopteri > Cyprinodontiformes > Poeciliidae > Alfaro > Alfaro cultratus. The sequence goes on from CAEFZX010017434.1 coordinate 59,493, forward strand.
GCAGTCTGACAGAAGTGAAGCAGCTATATTGCAACATCAACATTTGTAGGGGTTAAGTATTGCTCAACCGGTGGCTCGCCAATTGCAGGACAAACTCCTACCTCCCACAGAAGTAGGAGTTTGAATTTTCAACCATAAAGCTTCTTGTTGTTGAGAATTTATTGTGGAAACTGATTAATAAGAGGTTTAGTTTAATAAGCTTATCTGCTAGCTGCTTTTACCTTTTACCCACTACCTGACTGGAATTTGGACTGATGAAGATTATTGTTTTCTTTGAAAAGCTTGTGCCTAAAATAATAAAATCTATGAAAACAGAAAACAGAGGAAATGCAGTAAAGTATTAAGTGGATCGCCAGGTTTTTCTCCACTTAATCTGAAAACAGAACAGTTATAACATTGACAATACATTTCCAATTGTATATTGATGTTTTTCTATTTTTTGCTGCAAAGTAAATCAAGTGATTGAACATTATTGAATAGTGATTCCATTTGTTTTGCCAGGGGCTGTAGTTACTGAACTTTGAGATGTTGTGAGGATAAGTCAGGAACATAAAAACGTTAAACCAGATCTAAACTCGTCTTTAAATGTTATTATTCTGAATTGGATGTGACTGGGTTTGAAATAGATGGGTTTACGTTTTTGCTTTAAACACTGAAGCCTATTTATTTATGTTTTTTTTTAATTTATTTTAATGACCAGTATGGGGAAATTTAAAAACATATTTTAGTAAAGTTGTTTCTGTTTGCATGGATCCATAAATTCGTTTTTATGACATTGCAATTTGACTCCATTTCCTTCTGTCCTAAAAGAACTATAACAGCTGGAAAAAAGTGTTTCTCTAAATATATATAATATTAGGAAGGAAAAGATAATGACATATTCCACTGTCAGCAACCAATCTGACCTTTGAGCTACACTAACTCCTACAGGGAAATAGGTCCTTTAACTCAGAATATTTCAGCTATTCTACGTGGTTTAATACTGAAACACTGACATGATTCTCTGAAATGATAATGCCATCTTCCACACCTTTGTTTCTGTGACAGCTGCTAGTTTGGACTTTGGAATCATTAGAACTTTTGAAGAAAGCAAACAGCAGCTAAAGCTGACAAACAAAGGAAAATATGACTTAGCCTTCAAGTGAGCATGAATATTTTTTCTTTACTTCTTTGTTCTACGTTTTATGTGTAATAAGTTTTATTTAACTGCAGGATTTTATTTGCTGCTTTTTGCTGTTTTTAAGATTTTCAGTTCGACCTCCTAACCCAAAGCTTAACACCACAGAGTCCATGTTCTCAGTGACTCCACCAAGCGGTACTCTGTCGGCCCGTGGGAAGTTCGCAGGAGCATTAATTTGCTGCAAACCTGATAAGGAAGTCAATTTGAAAGAAGAACCCATCTTTATTTGTCAGGTGTCATTCAGTGTTCTCCAAGATGAATGTTACATTCTTAAAAGTGACACTTTTACCCTTTTACTTCAGATTGTCTTAGACCCAGGGAAAGTAAATAATTTTCAGCTAATTTTCTTCTGCCTTAATACAGTATCTTTCAGAGTTTTACATGCTAAGGCTAAAATTTATTATTGAATTTCACTAATTCACTCAGCGTCACAATATATAGAGAGGGTAAAATAAAAATATATGTTAAGTGTCTTTAACACTTAACATATATTTTATGTTGCAGAAAAACCGGGTACCTTTTGTAGCTATCAACATCCTTCTGGCATAATTCTGTGCAGGATCTTTGACCTCTGTTCTTGGTATTGGTATAATTCATTAAAATGTTCTTGCAAGAACACAGCTTTTAATGATAGTCTGCAATTTTGCAATAGTGTAGAGGTCAGGTCCATTCCATAAGCTTAATGTTAATGTACTGTATTCATTGTAGCTCTGTTTAATAGTTTGACATGAACTTCCTGTTAGAATACTCACATTTGTCTAGGTTTTATTTGTGTAGTAGTTATTCAAGACGACATTCTAGTGTTGGGAAGGATATTATATAAAATATTGTATATACGGTACCTAGATTTAATATTCACTACAGCTGAAACTGAACTGAAATAAATAAAATGATTTAGCAAAGTTTTAATCAGCTCTACTAATTTATAAAATTGCTTAAGAAATTCAGGTTTATGTAAACTGGAATCACTTCTCTTGCTTGTTAAATCTAAATCAGGGATCTCCAACTCCAGTCCTTTAAAGCCAAAGTTCTACAAATTTAGATATGTCTTTAAGACATCTAAACATCTGGCATTATATTGGGTTTCTGTAGAACATAAATTATTGCTTTACATTTAGACACATACAAGGAAAAAATGCCTTATACTCCTTAATAGGTGAAAAAGGAACAGAATACACAGATATATACAGTGATATATGAAATTAGTTCAGCTCTTTAATTTGAGTGTTAGAACAGGTAGCATCTAAAGGTTTCTGAAAAGCAACTGTTTTGGATGGAAGTTGTAGTCGTCTGATCTAAAGCAACAGTTTGAATTAATATGCAACATAATCTTCTGCAGATAATTGAACCCAGCATTAAAGGAGGAGAAACCATAGCCACCATAGACATCAAGATTTCGCTGCAGTCTGTTTTCTCCAGGTTATTGTTATTAATATTAATTTTTCTCTGGCACTGAAGCATTGTTGCATAACAAAAGCATGAAACATAACTCCAGTACCAGTTTTGTTGTTTGAGTCTTTAGTGAAGGTTATCAAATTTCTGTTTGTGTCTTTATAGGTATAAAATAACACCTGCATGTGACATTGATTTTGGCCCAATGGCCTATGGCTCCGACAAAACCCAGAGCTTCACAATAGATAACCACGGACTCTTCCCATTCCATTTCACTCTAAGTCGCATACTCTCAGAGCTTGGTAACAATACGAAGGCTGGGTAAGAATACAGATTGGGGTTTTGATTTGCCAAGAAATCCATTGAATAGTGATAAATGTTTTATTGTGTTCCTAGTATTTTATAGTATACAATAAACTTGTTCAAAAATATAACATTGTTTACATTACATTATCTAAAACATATAGAACTTCTAAAACTTTTGGACTTCTGTATAGCTGATGCAATTTTTATTTTTATTTTTTAGCTTTTTATAACATATTTTCAGTGTGAGATGATATGTTTGACCGACTCAGACCAAGCAGGACTCATAGTTGAAACCTGTAATCTTTAATGTATTTTTCTTGATAAGAACAACTTCAGTATAAATGGTTTTGCTGTTTACTATCCAACACAGATTTCAATTTAATTGTTTAATAGCTCATAAAATTTTGCTCTAGGTTTAATCCAAACTATTCCATTGAACAATTTTATGTCTTTAATCCTGAGATTAGAGGACGAAGTAGGATGCCAACTAGAGACTGTGCTTCATCAAAGTCCACCAGCGCCACTCTCGAAACAAAACAAGATCATCACAGAGAATCGGGTTCTCGGGATGTAAGCAACTACTAGTAGTTCTTTTTTTTTAACAAACATCACGTGGTTTACGTCATGTACAATAGTGGTTTTGTCTGACCATTTTCCATATCTACAAAATGTAAAAGCATAAGCTGCCATAATCATGATTTGAGTTTGCTAGTTGATGTTAATTTTCCTTTTTTGTCTACTTCTGTTTTCTCACCTACTCTCCTTTCTACTCAAAAATGTTCCCATACGTCCAGATTTCCCTCAACTTGGGCATTTTCTGCGTGTCTCCCTCCAATGGAAATGTGCAGGCTGGGACTCAGCTGCCAATAACTGTTGTCTGTTTGGCTGACCAGCTTGGCTCTTGGAACCAGGGCCTGCTTATTGACATCGCTGGCCGTGACCCCTCAGAACAGCCTGACGGTATCGCATACAGACTGTTAGCTGAGGTTTGCAAACCTGGTGAGAGATGAGTGTCCCTACATGAAAAATCCAACTTAAAAATAATGTATGTGCATAATTTCCAGCTGGTGAGTAGCATGATTAGGCATAAAATGAGGCTCTGTGGGAGACTTTAATGAACCAACCTGATGGGAGACTCATTTGTCAATAAAAGATCTATTTGCCAGAAAATAATCCAACACTTTAAAAATACAGTGTGTCCACCATAAATTGTAATGAAATTTGTTTTAAAAGATTGAGAAGAGATCTGGGAAACTAATGAAAATGGGCACATAATTAACTGGCTAAAAATAAAATAAACCAGAACTCAATTTGAAAATCTCTATACAGGGAATGTAGTGAACTTGGAAATAAACATTAATTGATATGTGAGTGGCAATTCCTGTCTTGGTTGGACATGTGCTTTCTTAACAAAAACAGGGAACAAAATAGAAAGTACCCTCTGATCTGTTGGTTTAAAAGTATACTGTTGTCTTAGAAATCATTGACTGCATCCAACAGCCTAAAGGCTTACCTTCTCCGATCTGACAAAAAAGGCCTTGAACTGTTGTAAACTAGAAATGTTACCTCAAAGAAAAGTTGATTGCAAAACTGTCCCTACCATTCAGTCATCAGATTTTTCCAAAGCATTATTTTATTTCTCTCTTTTCGCACAGGCATTGTGGTAGATCCAGAGTACATCTTTGAAGAACACTACTTGTGTCAGAACAGTAACCAGCTGTCCTCAGAGCAGTTTGCCAATGTTGAAGGCATTTTTGTCATGGATGAGAAAAAATTTATTTATAACAAAATTCTAGTGGGGAGAACCTCTAAAGCCCGCTTTAAACTCATCAACAACAGCAAGGTCCCTTGTACAATTAACCTGGCCTTCAAATATGGTGGAAGTAAGGTGAGACTTTTAAAGCTGTCTTATCTACATGTTTCGAGAGTCACAATGGAAAAATACATGATGCGTTTGCTTTCAGGCATCTCGACAAGTATTTGACTTGTCTGCAGCAACGCTGAACATATTGAGCCAGTCACATACTTATGCTGTGGTCACCTTCACACCACTGGCAATCCGTCCATACAGTGTTTCATTGGAAATTACAACGAAGGGGCTCTCCAGGTGAAATTTTTACCCAAATAAAACTGTGCTGTTTTAAAACATAAGCAATAATCCTGCATCCTTTGTAAAAGATATTTATGAAGTTTGCTTTCTTTTGGTGTATCAAGATCAAAACACACATTAGTTAACCAAACCCTGGAGTTCCAGTTAAGTGGAGAGGGGACTCTGCCCAGCGTCTGTGTCCTGCGTCCAGCTCAGGGAAGCAGCGAGAGAGAACCAGTGATGCAGTTCGGACGAAGTTTGGTGGGCAGAAGACATACTTTACCTTTGGTGCTTCTCAATAACGGAAATATAGAAGCGCAAGTGAGTTTTGGTAAAAACTCTTTTACTATCACCATATAATGATTATTTTAACAAATGTGTAAAACACATTTTTAAGAGAAAATTTACTAGTGGCTTTAAGACGCCATTAGTTTCCAAGATTTTAGGTTGTTAGTTAAAACTAGTGCTTGCAATGTTTGGACTGACACTTTGACCAAAGCTGGTCATAGCATCATCCAGACAGGCTGTCTTTTCTTTCATAGTGTTATTTTTTTGTTAATGAAATATATTTTGTCTATATACTATATATTATTATACACAACAATGTTGTTGTTTTTACAACTCTTCCTCTAGTAACATAAACATTAACCTGCTTTAGCCTGTTTTTGGTAGGCAAACCAATAAAAGTCTGCATTGGAAAACCCAACATTCAACCTTGTCATGATAAATCAAACAAGAGCTGATTTGGGCCAAAATTTAAACTATAGGTTCAGTTTGTGAAAAAAGCTCAAATGCTTTTTTCTTTTGTTCTTACTTTTTTACAAGCCAATTTGGATTAGCAGTTTCAAAAAGTTTGACAATATTTTTGAATAATTGCTTGCAACAACAACAACAACAACAACAACAGTAACAATCAGGTTTAAAAAAAAAAAAAAAAAAAAAAAAAAAAAGACCAAAAAAGAATTGTTTGTAATTTTATATTTGTTGTGAAAGGTCCAAATTGCATTGGTGGATGAACATGGTGTGTTTACAATAAAACCTCCTCCGGGCGACACCAAAAGCACTTTTCAGTGCGAACAACTTCAGCAACCTCCTCCTTCAGGTAATGAGTGTTTTATTATGAAATGTCTCTTGTATTTCTTTTTTTCTGCCTTGATCTGTGTTGCAGTTATGTCTTGGTTTTGCAGTTCAAACCTGTTTAAGGTGACATTCCTTTTTCTGTTTTTTCCACTTTTTTCTTTTGTTTAGTATTTTTTTCCCCTTTAACAATAAAACTGTTTCATAGCTGTTTAATTTTTGAGGTAACAAAACATTTCATATTTAATCTTTCCTGACAAACATTGGTTCCATGTTCCAGAGGGTCAATTGATCCACAGAGCCACTGTGAGGCTTAACGCGAACGAAAGGAAGAGGTTTGAGGTCTGCTTTTGCGCCAACGAATCTGTTACAATTGATACGTCAATGACAGTGCAGGTGAAGGACAACCAATACAGTAACACCACAATACATGTGATGGCGGAGACTTATGAGGAAATGGTATCTCTCAATAACATCAGCAGTTCACCGCAGGACGAAGAAGATGAAGTGGAAGGTATACAAAATAGGGGACTGTGAGGGTATAGAGAATTTTACTGCATACTGAAATTGTTTAGAAAAATAATGGCTTTGTCACATGTTATAGTTTCCTGACAATTCTGTATCATTTTCAAAGGTTTATATGAGGTGCTTCATTTTGGTGACTGCTATATAGATTGTAAATACCAGGAAAGCTTCACTATGACCAACCACAGCAAAAACCAGGTGGTGAAGTTCGAGTGGCCCCCCAGTGAACCAAATGTCACATTTTCACCAGAGGTAAACTCTTCAGTGGATTAAAAATATCAATAAGATTAAGATTGTGCAATTGTGCCGTCAACACATCAGTGACGCGTTACTCTAATCTGGCCCCTTGTTTCAGTAACAAGTATTCTAACATGTTACTATTTACAATCCAATAATTAGATTAAAGTTATGCATCCACGTAGCATAATGACTGTCACTCCAGGACTGAACACTCACTTTATCATTTACCTCACAACTAGCAAGCTAAATACTGTAGTACCACACACAAGCTACCAGATTCTGATATATTTTATTGGTCAAAAGACATTTGAGTATTGGTCAAAATGCATTGATATAAGTTGACTGGCAATTGAACAGGTTCTGCCTCTTTCTAAAACCAAAGTAAAAAACAGTTCATAAAATAGGACTCGGCAGTTTTAAACTCAATACAGTAGTTTGACCAACAAAAATCTAAAAAGCAGGTTTTATTCTTCTTGAACAACTTTCTGTATTAGTGCAACAGTTTGATTTACAAAATTAATAAAAATGATACTTTTCACATCTGACACCTTAGCTCCTCACTGATAACTCAGTCTCGCTTTCTAGCCCTGCATTCAGCAACTTACCAAACATGAGCCATGAAAAACACTGAGGCAAACAAGCATAAATGTTTTTTTTCTCCCGTCATTTTCAGCCACAAACATTTAACTAAAATATCTACTGATACGTGTTACTGTCTCTGCCTCCCTCTGACTCTCTGCAGCCTGATGTTTGTGCATGGATTCATGTATTTACAACAAACACTACAGTAACGTACAGTATGAGAATGTGAATTAACTAAATATAAAAAGTATGTTTTTATCATACGGAATGAGAATTTAAACAACTTAATGTTCAGATGTATACATTGTATTATACATCTCAATTCTATTTACTGTGTAGCTCATTTCTGACAGCAAAAATTTTCACTCATTTATTTTTAAACCTTTCCTCAAGCTCTTTTCTTGTCTCCTAACCATTACCCTAATAGTGTGGAAATAATGAAAACAATATTGAAACATTGAAAGAAATCAACCTGACATCAGTCCTCACTTGTTCTCCTTTATGGTTCTATTATAATTAATATAATTTTTATATCTTCACATTCTGAAACTCCACCTGGCTCTCATATGCCTTCCCTGACCTGCTTTCCTCATAATAAAATAGTTCAGTTTATTTAAAAATTAAAACCGGTTAATACATATTTCGATAAACTAAATGAAGACCTCACCAGAGCTTCTTCCCCTTTCTTCAGCATCATTCTAGCACTGCCACTCTCCTGAATATATAATATAATATAATATAATATAATATAATGCACATGTTAAGTGGTCAAGTATGATCAGGTGTTGTGTAGCTATTGCTCACTTTAAATAACAAAAAGGCTAATTTTGCTGCTGTTTTAGTCTCATTCTGATGAAATACAACATTGTGGCTAGAGTAACTAACTTTTAGACAAAGTTAGAAGTAAAATTTTGGACATGTGTCTATTCCAGAATTAAAACGGCTTAACCAAAAATATTAAGTTCTATATATGAAAGTAAACTGACAGCAAGATATTATAAACAAGCGATATTTATGGCAACATTCCTGACAGAGTTTACTTCATTCATACAGAGTTTCTGACTCCCGCTGTGGTGCGCCTTCAAAATAAAAGCATGAGAGTGGAAGATTTCAAAATTCTTCGCAACTGCGGTGAAATTATTGGATGGGACGACTGTCTCCAATATTTGGGGGGGAGGGGGTGGGACACGTACCCCCGGTTCCTACGCCTATGCCTGTGACATATCGGATGATCAATCAGAGGCCATATCGCATGACGTCATCTGAGGCTCTGCTCCTACAGAAACTTCTTGCGAAATGCAAGGATTCTGAGTGACAGTGAATCTCTGGCGGTCATCCAGGATTCATAGAACTGTAGTTACATACGTAACTTTCGTTCTATTTAATCCCTGCTGACCGCCAGAGGGTGGTGCTGAAAGCACTGAATGACTAATACCAGCTATGTCACAAGAAATCCTGAGCACAAACCTCACTGAGAAGGCCCAGAGGACCCTTGTAAAAGAACCTGGCCCAGAGGATGAGGGGAGGCCACATTCACCTTGTAAAATCTAGTGAACATGCTCAGAGAAGCCCATGATACAGCAGCACACATCACTTCCAGTGGAACCCTTTTCAGAGCTGCCCAGGAAGTGGAAATGCTCCTGGTAGAGTGTGCCTTCACAGTGACTGGCAGGGGGCAGCGCCCTGCAGCGTAGGCCTGGCAGATGACATCCACACGTAAACGCTGTCATCACTAACAAACAGTACCTTGAACGAAGGTCCGTCACACACTCTGGCCAACAGGCAATCGGCGTCCAACCACGGTGAAAAGATCCAGAAATCCAAAAGACCGATGCCATACAAAGCGAACCGCATGCGAGAAGAGAGAAACAGCCTCGGATGACGTCATGCCATGTAGCCTAATTGATTATCCGATATGTCACAGGTGTGACTGATATTATTGTTCGAACGGCACATGCTCGAAGGGAACATTCAGTACTTTCAGCACCGCCCTCTGGCGGTCAGTAGGAATGAAATAAAACACAAAATATTCAACTAAAAATAATAGAATCACTATTTCATATTTTTATTCAGAAAGTCTTCACTTTGCCTATTTTTGGTTATTTGAAAGTTTTATGTCTTTTTTCTTTAACACAGGTTGGGCACCTTCATGCTAGGTGTTCTAAGGAAGTGACCGTCACCTTCTGTTCCAGTCAGCCAGTGACTCTGAAACAGCAAATGGCTTGTAAGATTAGTGAGGTGGAGTTCAAGCAACCGATAGAGGAGGTGCCCGACTGGGATGACCGTCATAGAACAGTGACATGGCAAAGTGCTTCAGACAGGGTTTTAAAAGAATCTCGACAGCTTGACAGTAAAAAGGTAGCAGTGGTTTCAATAATAGGCTTAACAAAAATATGTTTAATAAATGCTTAGAAGTTATCTTTAAAAGGTACTTTTAACCTGACAAATGAGCCTCTTTGGAAAGCATATATTTCCTGAATATAATTGTATATATCTATATAAAATGTGTGTGTTTTAGGAATGTATAAAGTTCATTACAAAGAGTGATTTGCCATTGTTAGTATTCTAATGAAAAGCTAATAAAGCCCTAGACATTTGGTTTTTCAGGAATGTCATTTTTATGGCCTATCCAACATGGGAAAAACTTATGACGTGACAGTTGTCCAGGAGATTGTCACTGACAAATGGAAAGTTTATTGGAAGTAAAAGTGCTAGTTTAAGGGGGCACAACAGAGATTAACAGCAGCCTTGATAAATCATTGAGAATTTGGAAAAGATTCAGAATGCAAGAACTGTAGTTAGTTACTGGACAGCTACTAGTCCACATATACAGGATGTGAACTACACGTCACACCATCTCTCCTGAACCAGAGACAATAACAATAAAAGACAATAACTCTCCTTTCAGATGAAAATAATAAATTTTACATACCATTTAGAAATGAAGGTCCCAGATTTCATCAACTCAGGCAGTATCACAAGTTGATCACCTTCAGACCAACAATTAATGCAAGGAAGTTCCAACCAAGGATTGTAGACATGTTGAGTACTCTGAAGTACTCGACATGTCTGAGTACTGTATAGTACTGTATAGTACTCAGACATGGCAGAATCTCTGTTTATTATTATTTTTTGATGGTGTTACGTAGCTAATGTTCAAACCTTAATTATAAACAGAAATAAAGGCAAGAAACAGCTTTTTTTTTTTTTTAGTTGCAAGTCATAACTGTTAAAATCAACAGAAACAAAGGTTCTAAATATCACTCTGTAAAAAAATCTATGATCTATAGTATGAGTTTCTCTTTCTTAATCCACTGAAAAAGTATATCATTACTATTCGTATTTATTGAGATGAACCTGGACATTGCTTAGATTTGCCAAGTAATTTGCCTGTTTGCTTTCAGGTGATAGAGACAAATCCGGAACCTCTCTGTTCTGTGGTTGAGGGCTCTCAGTGGAGTCTGAATTTGGAAATCAGGGCAATTTGTGATTACTCAAAGTTCAGCTGCAGCACTAGCAACATCCAGTTTAAAGACACCATGCTTTTCCAAACCGAGCTCCACCAGTAAGTCAGACTGAAACACTGTCAGAAAGTACATTATGTCTGAGAATATTTGTGTGGCATATGCATTTTTGACACTCATGCTTATTCAAAAGTTAGAGACCAAAAATATTTAAAGCTTTTATTTACACTGCTCTGTATTTGTGCTTTCCATTACAAATGTGTATATGCAACACATAATTTTCCATGTCTCCTCTTTCCTCCATAATTTGGTTGTTTCACTTTTATTTCCATATATTCCACTAAATCTTTCAAGTACCTTAAATAGATTTTATTTACAGACACTTGCTTAAAGAGCCAGGTTATCCATACACTAATGTATACTTTGTGTGTGTAGATTAAATGCTTGATATTCAACTTCTATGGATTTTTTTTTCTAAAAATTATTTTTGTTCGTATGTTTGTATTTAAAGACTGCAGATTATCAATGAGGGCAATGTGAAAGTGGATTTCTCCTGGCAAGTCCAAATGGATTCATGCAGTGAGATTATAGATCTTAAAGAAGGAGGTAAAATGATCTCTTATCATGAATTTAGTGTATATTGAATCTGATCTCAAATATTTGTTTCAAATTTTAGGTTTAATTGCTGTTCTAATATCCTAATACTTAAAGTTGGACAGGATGTACTGGTTTACATTTAGTGCTTTAAAAATGTTTCTGTGTAAATCGGAGTGTATGTCATTGGTGACAGATGAGAGCTGGAGTTCTCATCCTGACAACAGTTCAGACAGGACTTCCGGTGATCGGAGTAGTGCAATGTCACCACTCATGGGAAACCCTGAATTGCCTCCATTCATCGTGGAGCCCAGAATTGGGGCCATAAATCCTGGTGTTACCCAGACCTTCGAAGTTTGCTTTTCACCTGTGGAGGTATCACAGTTTCAGGGCACACTGCTCTGCAGGTAATTAAAGGCATTTAAGGCAAGTGCATTTTTCAGTGGTCAGCATATTAGAGGTGTATCCACATTTTCTGCTCAAAACCACTCTAATTTACTATAAAAGAATGGTTCTTCTTTCTGTAATGTATCTTTTTTTAAAATACCAGCTTAAAAGATGAGATATTAACACCTTTAAAGATTTAGCCAAAATATATATAAAAAAAATTTTGAACTGGCAATGCAAAACTCTTTAAGGATTGCCAGATCTGCCAGTTCGTTTGGCTAATCTAAAAGAAAAGTTATATTGGTTGCCCAGACAATATAAAGTTTTATTTGTTATGGATATCTCTGGGTTTTTTTCAGTATTCCTAACTTGGAGACCGACGACCAACCTCCTTGTATCACAGTGTGTGGTAAAAGCCTATGGTCTGATATCCATTTTGATTTGGAGGACTCAGACTACATCAGTAGCTGCCGTCACAGCCCCAAGTTCAGCCAGCCTCTGGATCCTAGCACTCGAGTTTTAGAGTTCAAAGCCCTTGGCTTATCATCACCCACAACAAGGTAATAGATTAAATGACAAGAGGCTGTTATCCTCATTGATATGTATTTCTTAGTTTTTGTTATATTTTACCTTTTGTGGAAAGTCATGCTTTCATTTGACTGTCACTTTGCTGCTGGTACACCTACTTTTTCCAACAGAATATTTCTGTTCTGTTCTAAAAAGGAGTAGAAAAATTTATTGAAACTGCATGTCTGGTTAAAAAACATGCGTTTGACTATATTTTAATTCTCTGCCTCCAATTTAGAGAAAATAACAGAGAGGTCTGAGAAATTCAAATGGAAAAGTCGGACGTTAATCAACAACTCCAATATCAGCATCCAGTAATGGCTACCATTCGATAGATAGATAGATAGATAGATAGATAGATAGATAGATAGATAGATAGATAGATAGATAGATAGATAGATAGATAG
>CAEFZX010017437.1:0-22221 GCA_903066825.1 Alfaro cultratus
AATACAGTAATAACTACCACAAGTAGTAGTTGTAGCTAAAATAAAATAAATACAATATAAATGCTATAATTATAAATTGTAAAGTGCAGTAATATAAAATGCAACTTAAAAGCAGTCCTTACAATGATTCAAGAGCAGATATGTATATACAATATATAAACCGCAATGTGCCACAGTGCAGTTATGCAAATTGCATTGGTTAGTACAGGACAATAATTTAGCTTTTATTGTACAGTGAGATAGCCTGAGGCAGGAAAGATTTCCTGTATCTGTCCCTACGACAGCGGAGCTGGAGCAGTCTATGTGAGAAGGTGCTCCGCTGGCTGGCCACTATATGGTGGAGAGGGTGCTGTTTATTGTCCATGATAGACAGAACCTTCTTCAGTGTCCTCCTCTCCACCACAGCCTTAGTCCCAGCACAAAGCCCGCTTTCCTGATGATTTTGTCCAGTTTATTAGTCACTGGCTCTGATACTGCTTCCCCAACACACAACAGGAAAGAAGATTGATTCAGAACAAGAGTGGTTCAGAACAAAACAGATTCATGTTAATATGGACTGGTCAAAGTGGAGGCCTAAATTACGTTGCAAATATGTGGTAAGACTCAGAAAAAATGCTGACTACAGGTGCTGTCCAACCAGTCTGGGTAATGAGCAAGAGTTTGAGTCTCTAAAAGTGCAAAGCTGTTAGAGACAAACCCCAAAAGACTTGTGCCTGTATTTACAGTAAAATGTTACTCTACAAAATATTGTATCCCACACATTACATATTTTTATTTGTAAAATTAATGCTATGTATGCTTTACATTGCAGTTAATAAACTGCAAAATGTGCCGGTCTAAATGGCAGCTCCACAATGTTGACGTCACCGTTCCCTTATGCCAGGACCGATGCTCCAGCATAATCTCAGCTTTATGGTTCCCAGATTTCTCTCTCCTCCTGGGGCACGAAAGCCGTTCTCCTTCTGTCACACTTTTGGACTTTCTGTTTTTTTTTTAAATACATGCTGAGGAACAAGGCGAGATTAATGTTTTTTTTCTAAGGAGCCTAAAGTGAGCAAACACAGGTGCATTCTCTGTGGAAGTCTTTAATCAAATGTAGTGCTATGAGTCCTGTGGCTTTACACGCAGTTCAGATTTTGAGGTCACTTTAAACTCCTGCAGGACATGAAGTATTTTGTTTTATATATGCATGGTTTTAACCAAATCTAGTTTGCACTGCAGATTTTAGCAGATGATTAATGTCTTTCACATCTTCAGTAGCAGAAGTTCCACACTTTACTGAGCTTGAGTAACTATTAGTCAGAGCTTGTGTTTCGGGGGGGTTGAGCATGAAAATGTGGTAGCATGTTAAAAATCAACTTTTATGTGTTATTTTTTGTCGTTTTTAAATAAAATCACCTTTTAGTAACCAGAACATAATCACATTGCGTAACCCATGGGTGTCGCTGTTGTTTTGAAGATGATCAGACTGATTGCCCAAGTATTTTATTTAAAATTCAACAATTGAAACCTGAACAAATTGTCTGCCATATCTGATCTTGACATGATTTTTGTTAAGCTTACAGTGAAGAAAAGAGCATTAGTACTGAATGGTCTTGTTTTACAAAATCTGTTGTAGTGGTGTAATAGGGTGAAGATTTATCAGGTTACTATGGTGACTAGAGTGTGAGCATGGAAGCCAGAACAGACAGTTTATTTTACAACAGAGTGGTTTTGTACATAAAGTACTGAAAAAGCTAAACTTGCACCTATAGATTAGGGGTGTAACAATACATGTATTCCTCCAAAATTTGCTTTGATGTGCCTTTTTGGTTGTGCAAGTAATTACGAGCGCAGGATTGTTTTAATCATGCACACATGCAGAACTTTTGTGACTAAAATGTTGAATTTCCACTATCTAACTTTTAAAACCATAAAAAAGCAGGGAAGGTTTGAGGTGATGATTTTATTTCATGGAATCAGGAGTTAAGGCAAGCCAGCAGTGTGTAAACTACAGACTCTGTGCAGCTCTGTTAGATGATGCACTGCCTGTGCATATTCTCCTGTTAAATGCTGCACTTGAGTTATTAGCTAATGATATTTCTGGACTATGAGATATTGATGGTTTGTAACAACATATTCATGCTGCCCATTGCTTTAAATTATGACCACAGTGATGTCTCACCAACGGAAAGCTGTGGTTTAGGACCCCATTTCTGGAAAAATACACTTTTATTATCTCTCATCTTGTTCACTATTAAGCTATCTGTATCATTTCAAAGGCAATTCCCTCTAATAAAAATAAAAGCACTTCCTGATCTGTCAGAAATTCGATCCTCTCTCTTTTGTTATCTACATTGGGCCTTGCTCATTATTTCAAACATTCTTTGTGAACTGTGGGTCTTTTCTTCTTTTCAAAATCTACAGGAAAAGTTATTAATTTACATTTAATTCATGGTTTCTTAACAACCTTTTAAAAATTATCGGACTCGGAGTGACAGGAAAAGAGTCCTAACCCTATGAAGATGACTTTATAATGTAGGTGAGGATAATATGAACAGAGATTAGCAGATGTTAGGAGCATCCATACAAATACAAAATAAAAACCTTTTCATTAAATCAGAGCTTAAAAATTGTGGCCGTAACCATTCATTAAATGTTCTTTGAACATAGGTGCATATTTGTATTTCTCATGAGGCAAATATTACATTTTATCTATTTCCAAAATATTTTAAAGACTGAAATGTGAAAGAGAATTGTTAGGTATGTATGTGTTAAAATAACCCTAAGGACAGAAAGTGCAGGATTTGAACTTCTAACCTCCAAAACATGGAGATGTATGAGCCTGTTTATTTTCAGAGAGAATAAATGTCGAAAGTGGCAAGCTGCAACTTTATATAAAAAAATAAGTACCAAACAGTGATTTCTGCTGTATCTTTAGATCTTTAGCTCATGAAATATGCACAGCTGCTTCCCAGCTTCCTGTCAGATAATAGTTTCCAACAAAGTATTGCTAAAATCTCTGTAATCTTAAGTAATACATAAAATATAATTTATTTCTGGGTTTGAATGTTTTCATAAAGATGTGACTCAAAGCCACAAGTGCAAATAGCACTTCAGATTTTAAGATAGAGTGGCTAATGATGCCCCTCTCATTTCATTTCTTTAATATGGCCTGTTTTTTTGTTTTTTTTTGTATGGGCTGTGAGGTGCACCTCTTTCACGCCTCATTTTCTGTGTGAAAGTGTGCTTGTAAATGAAGCACCAGAACCTTTTCAGCCATTAATGTTGAAGGCTTTAAAACCCCATCTCTGTCAAAATAGATGGAGCACAATTTCATGCCAGAGTTTCAAATGATATCACCAAGCAATGCAACCTCAAACAAGGACAACATGAAGTAAAGCCATGAATATAATTGTGATGCTATATTTAAATGTGATTCTGCAAGTCCTTGTCGGTATAATGTTGTTTTTTTTCTTCTGTATTCCTGTAGAAGTCTTTTTTATTTTATTTTTTAGTTTGAAAGTCAAATAAGAACTTGCTTTAATGAATGAATGTTATGAAAATTTTCATTGAAAGACATGATGAAAGCAAAGGGCAAAATTGTGCATGTGTAATGAGAGGTGAACTTTAAGAGCCCTGCTATATGGAAAAGGATAATCATTTATATTCATGATTATTTTAAAAAGGTTTAACTTTAAATTAGAATAGAATGAAAGATAGTTATTTATATTATCTTGGCTAAATCTTCCTGAAAGGGACTTTTATACAGTACATTTGCCATTTAAAAAAACATACATAAATTATGTACAAATATGTATTTGTTTCAATGTGTACATGTATAAAACAACAAAATACACACACCTGTGCCTCTGAAGCTAAACCTTCAGCTAGATGACTGGACTAAGGTTAAATCCTATTTGTACCATTTGCATAACTGCTGACGCTACATCGCTTGTCCAAAACTCAACAAGGAAACTAAATTCTCTAATAAACATGGGGCAGTTTGAAATTATCATAGTAAAAATGTAAGAATGAATTAATAAAAATGTGTAATGTTTGGAAATGTTTTATTTTGAAAGGTTATGATTAATTGTAATATATATATATATATTTGTCTTTGAGAAAGACCTCATTCATGTCTGTGGATAATTCTGCAAAAAACGAATCACAGTATCTGGATACCCACGGGTCTTACACCGATGGCAGTGTCGAGTTTGAGGCTCTCTTCACAGTTTGATGTTTTCCTGCTATATTGTAATTGATTTATGTTCCTGTCATATTTTTCTTGATATATCTAAAACATGAAGGACAATATTTCTCACACTAGGTATTAGGAAAACTTGTGGTAGTTTGAAACAGATATTGACATATGAAGTTTAATCTTCATGTATGCTATTAAAGCGCAAGTGTGATTAATTAAATTACTATATATAACTGCGTAATCTGGTGTTTGGTGTGTGTCACCATAAACAGGTTACGAGGCCAACACCTTTACGCAGACACTCAGGCCTTATAATCTCTAATTAACCTGATATGCCTGCTGTTCACATGAGAATAGAAACCAGAGTACCCAGAGAAAGCCCACAGGTTTACAGGGAAATCAGAAAGTCCAGGATTTGAAGGCAAATATTCATGATGTATATGGAACAGTAAAATATATTTATTGGACATATAAAAACTTTTACAGTTTATAAACTTTTGTTTGAAAATAGTCTCAGTTTGCAGAAGCAAATGGCTGTGCTCATTCACCACCCCTCCAAAGATCACAGTTTCACAAACTGTTCTGCTCCCAATCTACAAAATTACAAATATATCAGAGTTTTGACCCTGACTTTCAGTTGCGGGTGCTACTAGGTCAACAACAGATATTAAGATCCAGACTTTTGCACCCTGAAATGTTATCTTTGTACCATTCACTTTAAACTGTTAGCCGAAAAATGTTGTTCTCTTATTTTCAGAATATTGGCACTTTGTCTCAATACCATCCCACTTTTGCCACATGCTACCTAAAAATGAGAAACTTCTGCAAAGTCAAATGCGCAACTGGCTTTCTTTTTTTTAAGATTGACAACTTTACAAAATTCCACATAATAAACTAAATTTGGCTGCATTGTATTATGTCTAGGATTAAATTACATTATGTAATTGGATTTAAATTTGTTGAAATTATTAAATTGATTTGAAAATATTTCTGTGTATAAATGTCACCTGTTTGTCTTGTAAATTCCCTTGGGAAGACATTTGCTGGAAATTGGCAGTAAATAAAATAACTAAAGTGAAAGGAGGTGAATTACTGATAATCAATGGAGTACTAATTTTATCTAACTTTGTTACATTTGCTTCATCCTGACAGTAAATCAAATGATTTTTATGTTTTTGCTTTTAATTTTCCCCACAGGTACAGTTATATTCTTATTTTCTTCTCTTTCTAGAGATAATTGGAAAATTGAACTGTTAATAAAATGTCTTAATAATTTAGATCCAACTGACTGCTTTGTAGCTTAATAACCCTTATTTAATAATCTGCATTATTAAGTGGTTTGAACATGACATACGTTTCTTGGAATTATTGTCAGAAATAAGTTGCACTAAGTGTCCATATGTTACATGTGCATGCAGTTTTAATGTAAAGCATTCCATAACGATGTACATACACGCTAATTAGAGGAAGTGTCCATCGGGCAACGTGAGTGTGTTTAAGAGTGTGTGTGTTTGTGTTGTGTGTGGATCAGTAGGGGTTTGTGACTAATGGGGTCATTATTGATGCTGAGTCAGGATTACCGCTGATTGCAAAGGTTGGAGACCAAACTAACGAGTGTGAAAATACACAAATGTAGCACACATACATGAACGTTTGGCCTCTCCTGTCTCATTGTTGCTCACATACTCACACGCGCACTCTCGCATTTTCATTTCTTTCAGGTCCTCTCAGGCACACTTATGCACATAAACCTCCAACCTCAGCAAATAAACTTACCCAACCAGACATCCCTCTCTGAGCCCCCCTAGACTGTATCTGCACACGCAATAACACACTCTTACAAAACAAACACAGTATTCTCTGTTTAACCAGGCAGACACATTTTATGTAAAAGAATAAACCGCATGTTTATTTGCAAATTCATTTTATTTCATTAAGAATGAAAAAAAAAATCCAGCAAGTGTGCTCACTGATATATCCTGTGACTGATATACAGTTGAGATATTTACAATTTGAAACCAGATATTTATATAAAAACACTTGACCTGCTTTCTCACTGCCTAATGTTAATTATTAATATACACATTTAATAAATAAATTTAATATTTCAACAGAATGCTCTTTTCTTTATGATGCTATTTTGTGTAAAATGCCAGCCACTAGAGCAGCAGAACACGCCCGCACTATGAGGTTTTCATCATTGTACTTTAAAGTTGTGATGGTATTCTCAAGCTTACAGCATCCCTATTTTCCCTCAAATTGTGACAGCGCTCATTATGGCCCAACATTTTAGTTTTAACTTATTCAAAACACAAGATCCATCTCTAACAATTAAGATTTTGTCCCCTCAGTTAATTTGCAAACTGTAATTTGACTTATTTTGTTCTTGGTATATTGTATTCTTTCCCTCTTGGTGGTCTTTCAGTTTATGTTGGTACAGGAATTGTTTCACTGTGGATAATAAAACTCTCATAAACACACACACGCACAATCACACGCACGCACGCAAACAACAGCCTCAGGCTAAAACTTCACAAGGTATTTTGCTCTCCATACAAACATTTCATACCAGGTTCATCTCAGGACACAGAAGCCATATCCTTTCTGAAAAGAACAAAGCTGGACATTCCCATGATGTCTATTCTTGAACACAATTCTTTTCTTGATATTTTGCCTGATATCTTTTGGGGTTTCCATGATATCACAAAAGGAAGGAGTGCGTTTGTGGTGTGTCTTAAAAAACCTTCACAGGTGTGCCTCTATTTAACTCAACTGCTGTGAATTAATCAGAAGTGTAGCAATCTTACAATTTTGAATTTGTAGAACATAATTGTCTAAACTCTTCTTTCTCTTATTATCCTGGTATTTAACAAAAAATACATTATTTTGGTAATTCTTACTGACCTAAAACAGGAAATATTTAGTCTGATTTTATGTCAGTTTTTATCAAAGACTGATATCCTGGTCAGGATGTCATTACTTTCTGTACTGATAAGGATCAGGAACTGAAAATATTCTCTTTGTAAAACAATGAGTGTATTTTTCACACAATGAGCACATTTCAGTCTTTCTAGATCAATTAAACCTTTTTAGGTTTCCATTCTTGCATAATGGATCAAAAATAACTGTTAGATTAAAAGAGCTAAATATATTTTTCTTATCTGCACCATTATTTAATTTCTTGGTCCAACAGAGCCATTTTCTATGCATTTATGCTTAAAAACTACATTAATTCCCCCCAAATATTCCATCATTGCAGTCTCATTTCACCTTCTTCCTGGAACACTCAGCTTGATCTCCAATCTCTTTAAAGTACCTGAGAGTCCTTTAAGTATAGCGACATGTCTATGAAGAGCCTCGTAGAGCAGTAAGGGTGACTGGAGGCTCTGGGACTTTTCTGAGAATCCAAGGTTTATTCTAGAGTTTGTGTGTAAGCCTGTGTGTGTTTCAAAGTCAGGCCAACACTGCATGCGAAACACACACCTGTAGGATTTTTTTTATTTCCTGTGCATGTTTATTTGATTACCAGAACGAGCTCTATGAGATGTGATCATCTTGTTCTGGGTTGGGGAAAATGAATGTTGTGTTTCTAAATTACAAAGCTTTGTAAGCGTATTGTCACAGGGTGATATTTTTCACATTTTATCACAAACAACCCCCAAGCCCTATGGATTTTGTGTAACAAACAAAAAATAGCATCCAACAAAGGTGAAAGAAAAGCGATCTGTAATTATAAATGACCCTTTTTAAGTAAATAAAACAGTGCAACTAATTTTCTTAAGAAATCCTCAAATTTCTAAGCAGCATCTTTGTTAATTTCAGTAAAAGTGCAAGTGCTCTATGAATTTCCCATCTACTTTCACTGGGCTAATTGTTGGCCCATAGGTCAACAATGAGGGTCTATGTGCCAACCACGCGGTTGGGATGGAGCATTGTCGCTGTGCCTGGTCATACTCCTCCCAATTTTTGTAACTCGGGAGGATGGCCGGCGTCACCTTTCACTCTAACTGGACAATTTCAGAACAGGTTGGCCTCTACTGGCATTTATATAATCCCTCTGTTACGACTTATTTGTGGAGGATATTGCAGAATCAATACCTTCCTTCTTTTTTCTTTTATTTGACCGTTTTCCATAGTTGATTTGTGCTCTGATATTGATTGTTCAATATTACTATTGGTAGGTATAGAGTGAACAAGGTTGTTATACTACTATTTGTTTCTTTATTAGATTATTTTTGGTCCTTTATCTGAAAATATGATGCTTGAGCAGGATGTTCTGTAAAGCCTGTCTTAAAACTGCAGTTAAAAATATGATAAAATATTTATACATCTGAAATATAGTTGCAAATGTCAGTTTAAGAAAAAGCTGCAATACATTTGCATTGATTTTGTATTTATTATTACAGGTAGCAGCTTGTGTGTCTTATTTCATTATGTCAAAGAAAATAAAAAAAGATTGCAGCAAATGCATATTTCAGTATTTTCTGGCAACACACAGCTTCCAGGAGTGATATCCTGCTGCATGTGAGCTACACTTTTGAAGAATGTTTACTCTCCATATCATCCAACCCAAGCAGCTTTGCCTCAAGTCTTAATCAAAACACAAGTTGTATGTCACGTGTGTGTGTGTGTGTGCGCGTGTGGGCGTGTGTGGGTGAAAGTGAGTGTGTGTACGAAATTATGTGCATCAGCATGCGTTTTCAACTGTGTGATGTGACAGCGCTGGTTCTTCCTGAAAGCCACTATGGTTTCTAAAGCAAGACTTTTATGAAGTTTTGCTGCTCTGGGCAGACCATTAACATTTCATGTCTCTCTGGCTCATTGTCTGTCATACTCCAATGGGCATGAAGCAGAAATTTCCTGTTTAAATAATCTGTGCCACAGCCAGCGAAAACGGTCTTGTTGTCTGTGCTTTTTATTAGGTTAATAAATGTTTTAGCTTTTTATTCGCTAAACGTATTTTCTAATATATGTGAGGTATTGAACATTCTTGGAGCCTTTTTTAGTCTTTTGTTTTATGGCATTATCGACACGCAGTTTGAGATGAAATCCCTTGATGGCACTTTTGATGAGTGATTCACTGATTTTTTATTTTTTCACAGTTTCCAGTGTAGTTCTTTTATCATGTTCAATCAACTGTTGTTAAAATTAGGGTTTTTGAGATATGTAATATGTTTCTTAAACTTTTCAGGGAATTTTTAATATCTGAAGTGTTGCTTGAGATCCCAGGTCCAACACAGCTGTAGTTGCAGCATATTTTGGTACTACGGTTTCTTTAAAACTGACATGAGAAGAGTCCATGTTTTTGAAATGTCCCTGGTTTAAATAAATCAGTGCAAAGCATGTGCCAATATCAACAATATATAGAAGACATGCAGGGGGGTTGAGCCCATGGATCGAAAGTGAAAAGTGTAGGCAAATAAAACTTTCCCTTTTTTCCCATTTTTAAAACTAAAACAATATAAACAAGAACAAAGCTCAACACACCATTGATCTGCACAGTAGTTAGAATATACAGTGCAAAACAAAAGAAAAAAAATATGGTTAGTCAATAACAATGCTATTTAATATGGATGCAACAGTAGAGTTTGTGAAGTAGACATAAGGAATTCACATACTTAAAAATTGTCTTTTTGTGGGCTATGTGTAATTTTAGAGGTTTGTGTTTAGTTTTAATTTCATATCCTTGTTCCAGGGATAACAGAGGTAGAGAGAAGTATTTTGTCAGAATCACTAGTCATCTGTTCAAACATTTTTTGGCCCATGAGCCAAATCTAAGAGTGTATTTTATCAGAAACATCTTCTTAAAAAGTTTTCCTAAATTAACACAAATAGTAACTAGGTCTGAAAACTTCA
This sequence comes from Alfaro cultratus, assembly GCA_903066825.1. Classification (NCBI taxonomy): domain Eukaryota; kingdom Metazoa; phylum Chordata; class Actinopteri; order Cyprinodontiformes; family Poeciliidae; genus Alfaro; species Alfaro cultratus. The sequence continues at coordinate 10,040 of CAEFZX010017437.1, forward strand.
CTGATAATTGTTTTTCCACAACAGTATATTCTCCACCTCTACACCACGCAACAACCCTAAAGTTGTTTTTATTTTTGCAATTTGTCATCAGCAGTGACTTTGAGATCAACTTTTTTTTCTCTTTCTTTTCAATATCTTTTTTAACAAACTGACTTTTTAATGCATGTGGGAAAAGTTTTCTATCTTTTTTTTTTTTATTTCTGAAGCATTATTGAGCTGTTGGGGGAAATGTTTTCTCCCAAGTTTCATCACCAGACTTTAGAGTCTTTTTTTTCTCACTGTGTTCTCACTTTCTTGAAATTCACCACTCACTTGTCAGTTCTGAAGCGCAGCTTGCCTTAAGTATTGGGATTCAGTGCGTAAGCTCATCTCATTATCTTCAATTTCGTGGGTGTGTGTGCGTGTGTTTGCGTGTGTGGGTCTGCAGCTCATGTATAAGTGCATAACTGACTATGAGAGTGTGAGTGAGTGATGGGTGCGTAAGCCTCCCTCTCCTGCACTCTGTTTGAAATAAAGCGACAGATAATCGCAGGGCTCTGGTGAAGCGAGCTCATCTGAGCAGCGATCGATACGGATGCCATAGCTTCAAAGCAACCCTTCAAAGAGGGGCGAAATAGCCATATGCTCTACGTTCTAAGTGTGTGCGTGCGTGTGTGATGTGAGAGAGAGGGAGAACCAGAGCCCCTGACAGTGAGACAAAAGCCAGAAAGAGGGAGAGTTAGTCTTGTAGTGGAGAAGAAACTGTTTTCATTTGACAGCAAACATCTCATCGCAGCTGACTTAGAACGCTCGGATATAACTGCTGTCCCTATTTGAGTTGGACAAAATCATTGTTTCCTTCGCTGGCAATCACCCTGATATTATTGCTCTGTCATCTTTTATTCAGCATGCCAGCAGCGACTGTGGCCTTTTATGAGGAAATGGGCGAGGAGGATACACAAACACACACCTAGCGAAATGATTTAAATACAGGAAGATAGAAAATCTAAGAGACTTCTCAGTAGACAAACGCTAGTTTCAAAAATGAAGGCTTTATTTTCCTCCAACTATTTCTGCACTTTAGAATTTTTTTAAGAAAGCACCAGCGTGACCTTGGTTTTATCTGTCTGTTTAAATCTCTGAAATCTCTCAGTAACTCACAGCCCTAGCCCCTCCCCAACATGTTTCTGCAGCATGTCGATCACTTCTTGCTTGCAAGAATGCAAGTAGCACTATACCCATCAGTCTCATTAAAGTAACAATGTTTTAACTAAATTCTGTAAAACCAGCTGACACTGACTCATATTTCAAACCCCTAACCTATTTTTGTGTTATTTACTCCTATTTTTGTCCATTTATTAAAATAAAAACAAATGTTTCTATTGACACTATTATAACTCTAACAATAAATACACTGTATTATCTCAGGAGCTGTATAAGTAAATGTTCCTTTCAGTTTTAAATACAAGCAATTTAGATGATGCATTTTTTTAATAAGGCTGGCTGATATGAAAATCACAAAGGATTAGAAAATGTTAATGAGCTGCCAAAGCAGATTGTGAGATTGTCTATGTATGAAGCACATTTTATGCAATGCATTTCTTTTGTCTTCCTTTTAATTCAGCTTAAAAATATAGGATGAAAGGGTTACTGTTTTAATGTTTACCATGGTAAATGTTTATTATTATCATTATATATTATTGGTTTTGTTCATTTAAAACAATCCATCCATAAACACAGAAGACACTGAAAGTAAGTTACTGATATTAAAACCACTAATGAGAAGAAAGCATTACACGTAGCTGAACTTTGGACTGTACAGCAGCACATCAAAGATTTTTTTAAATGTTTTGTCCTCACTGCATGCAGACAGAAACTACAGGCTGAACCCTGTCTTACAGCTGCTACTGTTACATGACATTTTTATATCCACCCACTTTTAGAACCTACTGTATGTGTTAATGCTGTGGAACTGCTGTGTTGTTACTCAACATTATACAATTAGAATCTCGTACTGGCCCATCTCCACTGCACTGTAGAATTGAAACCCATAAGGACTGGAGTACAGCAGAGAAGAGTCTAAGAGGGTTGCTGTGTTTAGCTGTGCCATCTCACCTTCTTCAAAGTGAAAATGAGAAAGTATTTTAGTCTTGTATATGTAAAAAAAAAAAAAAAAAAAAGTGTCTAGACGTTTGGGAGTGAATCTAAGTGTGATAAAACGCGTGTTCACGTTGTGTGCATGTCACAAAAGAAGATGGGTGTGTGTTTGTGTGTCAGCATATCTAATTAGCTGAGACAAGCAGGTGTAAAACAGTAATTAATGGCACACACAAATTGACTTCATTATCTTCACGTGAGCTTCTCATGCTGCCTGAACACGAATACGCACACGCACACAAAGCAACACCGAGAGAATTTAAGGAAACATTACAACGAACCCCTGCTCACTGTGTGTGCAGTCGTACGTGTGTTTAATGGTATAATAGCAAAGCGGTGCAGATAAGTGGACACGATCACTGCGCAGGTCGCCGCTTGGCCACTCGAAAACGCTCATTTAGCTTTCAAATGGAGTCATTACTAATGAATCGCAAGCTGCTTTAGAGCAGGCTGAGCGCACAGTAATGGTTTGGCCATCTCCCACAATTCAGGCCCAACACGCTCTTACACGCACGCTCGCATTGACAGAGATTGAGAGTGAGTGTCCAAAAGCTCCAATTACCTTCACGTCCAATGTAAGAGAACAAGCTAGAAAGCTAATTACATATAACTCACATGCAAGACGAAAAACGATCAAGCACCCACACTTTCCTGGCAGGGTAATTTGTTGCCAGAAATAAAGCATTCTCATGTTTTTGCGATTGTTAATGTTTACAACAAGCCCGTTCTAGAAAATGTGCCTGTGTCATTGTATTATTACCATAAGTCATTATTACACCCCCCTGAGCCCAATAAGCTTTATTAAATCATCAATAAGACTGTATAATTTAATGATCCCGGTTTTAGCCAGATTGATTTACACTTCAGTGCTCTGCCAGTCCTGAGCGAGATCAAATGAAACTCAATGCCTCCAAATGCAGCATGTTGTCATCCAGTAATTGGAATAAATATGCTTTTTTAACTATCGTTAAAGCACATTCCCCTCATAGTGGTTTGCCAGGATGAACATATCACTGCTGCTCTTTCTTGCTCTGGTGGGTGACTGAGTGAGTGAGATGGCAGTGATCGGGCAGAGTAATTTGACCTAATGAATATGTCGACAGCCTGTTTCTTTCTCTCCCCATTAAACACTGCTGGATTAGATTTACTGTGCTTACTCTAACAACTTAAAGACTCCATCAGTACGGCACTTTCCACTCTCACAAACACACGCACATACACACACACAGATTGGCTTAGCTCAGTAGATCAATGGCCTCTTGGTCAATGTCTCCTTTGGGAGGGTTATCCATCAGCTCCTCACTAATGAAACAATCTGATCACCATGTCTGTGTGTGCATGTTTTATAGGAGTGTGTGTGTATGCGTGCGTGCTCTCATGGGTGTCAGATTGGTTTTAAAGCACATGGATGTAGTGTCATGTTGTTTCTTTGTAGGTTAATTACAGCTTGTACTATTTTAAATACTTTAAGCCACTTGTGCACTATACTCATTACAAATATATTTAGCCAGTCTTCCTATGAAGGTTGTGGGAGAGAATTATTTGTAACCAACATCACAGTTGTTGTTATTACCAGGTTTCAGAGCCACTTTGCTGTAGATATTAATGAGGGATGCTATACTTTGTGGATCTGTGGACTTTCACTGTAAGAATATTTCTGTCAGGCCAACAAGATCCAGCCAGCGCTGAATCTGTTTACTGTTCTTCAGCACTGCCAACAAGTGTATTGAGTGCACTGGTTTTTGCATAGATTAGAGATAAAGAGATTTGTGGTTCCAATTTGTCAGATTTGCCACAAAAATGAGTGGATCAAAGCTACTAATACTGCCATCCAGAAAAATCAAACACATTGAACACAACATCCTATTTGATGAATGTCAGCATGACCTGCAAGTGCACTGTGGAAGCTGACTATGCCCAAATCTTTTTATCTTCCTACAGTGGATTCATCATTGTTTTTTCCTTTTGATACACTTTATTTGTACTCAGTCAAGTTTTCCAAGTTTTCAGCTGGAAATAATTAACGACCCCCTGAAGTTGAAACGCCACCAATTTAAAGGTCTTTAAGCAGCTGCAAATTTATTATTCAACATGGCTCCCACACATCTGAAGCATACAGAAAATTGAAGGTACATTTATCTGCACTTTTGACCATTTGTATTTCCTCAAGTTATTGGTACAAATATTCCTACTTATACAGTCTCATTTTGTGATCATGTGCTTTTACTGTTTGCTTTCATAGCATATTAAAAAATGCATTGTCACCTGCCTTTATGACTAACTAGCATTACAATTAGCAAATTGTTGTAATTTTACAGGTTACAACGGTGATCAGATTGAATGTGATATTATTCCAATATATGGGCCCAGATTTTTGGGATAAATTGAAACACAGCAATGGTCCTCCATGTTCTTTAAAGACTTGTTACTTCACTTAATATTCTGACATTAGAAGTCCTTAGTTATGGTTTGGAAAACATTTGATGGCCCACTAACTTCATAAAAATGCAAAAATGGTTTTGTATGTTTTACTGTGTGAAGGTGGTCATACCTTCCAGTCTGTTAGTGGCATTAATTTTGTATTCTACACCTGCCCACTAAAGTTAATCAAGGCTGTCTATGAGTCTTCCTGTGCAGTCTAGATTGTTTTGACCGTACAGGCTTTTAATAAAGTCTATAAACCTCCCATTTAATGGGTGGCACCAAATACACCCCGAATACACAAAACAGTGAGTCAGTTCAAGACCAGAAAAAGATTTTTTAAACAGTTACATTTGTTCTTAGAAACTACTGTGTGTGGAGATTTGTATTTTTGCTCTTAAGAATCATTTGAGACAGTAAAGACACTGGGATCCACAGATGTCCAGGCTAATAAAATGTTTTTAAGCTATCTCTACGGACAGACCTTTTTTATGTAAAGTAAATCAAGATGTCACTATGCATTAATTACCCATTGCAATCTTATAAGGATGCTGCACTCAGTCCTTGACGTAGAAATTTTCTGGATCTCTCAAAAAGATGTTAAAAGTAGTTCTGAAAGCATTTTCCCAAATCTAAGATATGCATCTATTTTGATAAAGCAACAAAACAGCAAACAAAAATACATTTTTTTCAGTTGATCTCTCCAGATACTGAGTGTTACAAATTGTAGACTTTTTGTGAATTTCGCCATCACCACAGCACAAATACTTTTTGGCAGGTTGCTAGGATAAACCTCTTCCCAGCACTCTTACACTGTTTCTCATAAATTGGTTAGGTTCAAATTTGGATTATTTGATATTGTGAACAGAATCATCATAAATTGTCCATGACAGCGGGAAGGTTTTTTTAATAGTTATAAAGTCTTGCTATAATGCAGTTTAGCAGCAACTAAAGTTGGAAGATTTTAGCTCAAGGTCATTTATGTCGTCTTTGCATGAAATTATATAATTTAAATTTCCTTCCAGTGGAACCTTTCTAATGTATATAAAAAGCACTGTAGACAGCATTGGCTAAATAAAACATATACTCAATGTGCTTTTAAGTTCTCCTCAGACTCTTGTTAGAAAGTGGTACACTCAGTTTGTTTTGTGACCTTTTCAGAAACTAAGTGGCGAGGTACATCTAATTTGTCTGGAAAGGCAGCAATATATTTCAAGTAGGGTCCGCAGCATTTCAATGGGAACTTTTTTAAATTAAGAAACACTTTCCCGCTTTCCATGATTCAGAGAATATATGAAGGTCACTTTAGTTTTCTGTGTATTTATTGTTAAATTGTTATTGAGTAATTGAGTCATGTCTTTTTCTAAATGTTCTGTTTATTGTAGCCATGAAAATGGTAACGGAGAGAAACGGTTAAGGTTTTCAGTTGCTCTGAAATGACCAAAAATGGACGGCAGAGCAATAGTACCACTCTGGTCACAACTGAATTTCCACCCATCATTGACTTCAATTTCATTTTGGGCTTTGATGATCTCTTTGACTCAAATTGAGGCTTCCAGAAGCATAATGGTCCAAACACATCACAAGGTGTTTCTGAAATAGATAAAAATGGCTATCATCAAGCTTCTTGAAAACATTAAATGTACTGAAAATTGATAGATTTTGCTTTAAAAATGCTTCCATGCCAGGACGCCAATCTTAAATGATCTCGACCACCTCTGATAAGAAGTGTGGTCAAATATCCAGACAAAATGACGCTGAAAGTTTGGTGGTGGCTGCAAAAAAGCATTTGATTGAGGTTGGAATTTCTTAAGATATGTAACAAAATTGAGTAGTTTAATTTTAATTGTCTGGACATTTTAGAAAGTGAACCCAAATATGAGAGGATAATAATTGTTTTTGAAAAATCATTAAAGTTGTATGTTGTACAGTTTAGCTGTTGGAATAAATTAAGCAAAGCCTCTAATAGCAGGAAGGAAAGGAATGAAGTGAAGATATTGTCCATTGAGTATTGTTTTTGTGCAACTAAATAAGTAAAAAAAACATTGGAAAAAAGTGAAACAATTTTATTTTTGAATTGCATTTTATTATTTAATGTTTTCTGCCTGAATAAAGTTGATTATCAACTCATGGCTTATGGAAACGCTCTAAACGAAAGCATAGATAAACTCACCCTACTTTGTGAAATTTCTTTATAACTTTTCGTTATGTAGCCTCAACTGAACTAATTACAAAATTTCCCCCTCCCTTTCTCTTTTGTCTCCCCCCCTTTTCCTCCCTCTCTTTGCAGTTTGACGTGCTGAAGTGCTTCTTAAGGTAAGATTCCCATTTTTCGTGTTTTGCTTCTGTTCTTCGTACCCTGACATTTTACCCACAGAGCACCGCATGCCATCAACAGTCAGTACAGTGTGTGTGTGTGTGTGTGTGTATCAGTGTAGGATCTGGGACCTCGGAACATATTCTGCTCACTAAACACAATAACACCGTGTTAAGATAACAAAGACACTGAGTGGCAGAGAGCTCCACCACTGCATCTGATGTGTGCCGAACTGAATCAGAAGTAGAACACTTTTTACTGAAATACTTGCAACTCGTTTACAATATTTTTCACCACATTTCTTTCAATAGTTTTAAATCAACACAATGGATCATGATTTTGTGATGTAAATCTGGACAATGTTTCAGAGTACTGTGATAAAGCTCATAAATTCCCCCTCCTGGGCGATCTTAAAACCATCACAATCTGTTATTCATAATAAGGTCCACCAGGAAAAAACAAGAGCAAAAAAACTTTTTTCAGAACGCAATGACAATGGTAATGTTTATGGAGTGCAGTTTCCAGCTGTACTATATCTCACGCTTATTGCTTTCAGGCTGGAATGCTCTGTAATAATGCCAGCAGACTCACAACAGTTTCAAAAGAAAATTAAATCCACCACCGTGCTATAGACTGGCTCTGACCTTGTGTTTGGGTACACAGGGTTCCTTTGTAATATCTGACTGAAGCGTAACTGTGAGCCTGGGCAAACTGGGGTGTACATGTTGTGCCTTTTTCTTACTTTCGCTCTACAACCAAATGATTTTAGGCTCTAGATGGCCGTTTATTTTAACTCCATTGTCTGTTTAACCTGCTGTGAAGCATGTTTACGAAAACAATAATTACAATTAGAGAAAATTATAATCTATAACATTAGAGAAGCCCACACATTCTTCTAAAAAACACTTGAATATTGTTGAAATTCAGTTCATGCCACCGTTTGTTTTTCAAGTGTTTTTCTGTTCATTTAGATGATATCAACTTTACAGCTAATAAAAACAAAACAAAATCAGTTTCTCAGACAATTTGAATGCTGTAAAAATGTTGGCATTCTGAAAAGTAGCTTCTCTATACACTGAACTGTGCACCAGTGCTTGGTCCAGTCTCACTTTGGATTAATTACTACATCAATGTGGTGTGGTATGGAGTGTGGCAGCTTGAGGATCTACTGAGATGTTGGAGAAGTTGCTTTTACACCAAACTTCAGCTCTTCTACTTCTTGAATATAGTTCTTAGATTTACTCTGAGGTTTATCTCTTGCCAGTGACACCACAGTCATTAAAGAAGGTTTTGGTACTTTTGGCAGTGTGGGCAGGTGCCACATCCAGCTGGAAAAATTAACTCAGCATTTACATAAAACTTGTAAGCAAAGTTTAGAATGGAGTTTTATCTGTGAAGGAGATCTGAACCGTAAGCAAAGGTCTAGTCCTTTTTCTCCTTATCCCAAACAGGAGACGTCTCACATTTTCTCTGGCTTAACACACATCCAACAATTTTAGTTCATGTCCTGAATACATCTGTATGTGGTGTCTCTTGAAGCTCTGATTCTGCCCGCCTTATGAATTTCCCCAAGACTCTTGAATTGACTTCAATACCGGATTCTTCCAAGGCTTCTTGTTGACATTTTATCTACTGGACAACTGTCAAGTCACTAGCCATCTTCATGATTGTGTTGGCTAAAACAAAACATTTCCATAATAAAGTTTGTTTTTATTAGTCCCTGAGTAAGATAATTTTTTTTCTTTTTTAAATAAACAATGACCATGTTTATTTTAACATGATTATTAAAATAATGATCATGTTGCAGACAGTAATTGTCCTCAAGGCAGACATTTGGGGTTTAGATCCTGATTTTTTTAGCTTTAATGCTGCTTTGTCTTCCCCCTCTTTTCTCTCTGCCATTTAGTGTCTGAATAATGTGACTAAAACCTACAGAAAAGTCTTTAAAAAATATAGAGCACTCTAATGAGTATGATAAATTGGTCAATTGAATTACTGAAAAGAAAATGCATTTTTTTATGATTTACTAAGATGCACTTGTGCATCTATAGTGGAAAAATAAATCCACTGAACAAAAAGCTACCAATGAGAAATAAATTGATGAAAAAAGTATTCTGTTGGTAAAAATAAATGTCTGCTTTTCATGCTTTCTTTTGGCGTCAATGGTTTAATTTGTGCTACAGCCTTTTTCGTATCTCTGCAAACCTGCTTATCTATGGAGCTCAATCATTTTACAAGGCAACTCGTAAAATGATTGAGCTCCAAGAACCTGGATGATGCAATGATTATTTTTTAAAAATCTTGGTTTTGTTACTGGTGCAGCATCTGCATGCAGTAGAGAAAGTGCAAGGAACCATCGAAAAATGCTGAAAAAGAATATGTATGAGCAAAATGAAACTCCAGGGACAAGTGAAAAGGAAAGGTGAGCATATTTATTCTTACAAGCAACGACTTGCTTGTAAGTTTTCTGTTCGATCAGTCTAATTTCTGTCAGAGAGAAACAAATGATCACCTGGTCTCCTTACAGCCCATCTGCTGGGCTAACCCCACAGGAGCAGGAACTGGGCAGGTGTACTCATCATCTCTAAATGAGCCAGTCCTACTGCATCGGTCAAGTTTGTTTAACTTTGCTTTAGGATAACATTTCATGTTAGAAGCTTTATGTTAGCTTGTTTGTCCTGAAGAGCTTCAGTTTCCAGGATTTAAGTGATTAGTGATTGTTCTGTAATGAAATAACTTCAGGACCCTTAAAGCTTCCTCTTGTGAAGTATTAGCACAAAATAAAAACTTCATATCAATATTTGATGGAAATCGATTCAACCGTTTAAAATATTGTTAACTTTTAATATCGATTATAATTTTTCTGTGTACTGTTGTGTGAGCAAGTACTTTATAATCATTATTATTGTTTTATTTGTTGCAAAAGGTGACAAAGCATAGAAGTTGACAAATCTTGCTATAAAAGTTTTCTTCTGGGTTTTTTGCAATAATATTTTGGAGAAAAGCTTTAGTTCTTTGAGGTCAGAAAAGTATTGTGTCGCAAAATAGTTTCCAGGTTCTTGTTAAATTGTTAAATGTCTTCTTGTTTCAGATTAGGTTCATTGTTCTGGGGAGCTTTCTGTGGCTACATGTCCAAATGTAATGGAGGAATCCTATTGGTTGATGTGGAGACTGAACAGAAACTGGGGAAACAGAAACGAAGTGGTAGTTTGTGTGGAGAGTGATGCTCTAATTTGGAGCAAAGGTGGAGATGGAAGTGTTGGAAGGGGACAGATTGCACAAATGATGAGCCTTAAAAGTTGCCTGGAGATCCAAACTATCCAAAACATTGAGATGGTTTGTTTTATTGATAGAGACAACTAATTAAGATGTTTCTTGGACTGGCTGACAACATTCAGTTGCAAAAGCATTGAAGACACTTCCGACATTTTAAATGTTATTTGTTTCACAGCACTGATGGGGAAAAAAGCAGGAGGGATGTTGACAGCATTCAAACAAAGTGCAAAAATGTCAAAGGTATACAATCACCTTAGAAGACAAATGTTTACAAATTTAATATCTGGACTTTTCAAACTTGGGCTCCATTTAAATGAAAACCAGCTTATTCTGAAACACTCAAATGCTGAACAATCAAAGCGGCACAAGACTTGAGCTCAAAACACAAGGCATATTTCCTCAAGAAAATATGAGTAGATTCAAGCAAATCAGTTATAAAGATTCCCAGCAGCTTTAGCTGTTCTCAGTTTTGTAAAGTCTGAAAACATCTGTAGATGGGCAAAATTTTGTTGCACTGAAAGGAATACATAACTAAAGTAATGCTACATTAAAACAGAATAACAAAGTTGAAGCTGATTCTTTGACTTCACATGTCTTTGTTGCTCAGTCCAAATCTGACCATTAAATAAATTGTCTATTCATGAGAATTTTACTAAATTTTAGTTTACTGCAGTACTATTTGACATAAATGGAAAAAGATGCATTCTGTTGCTCTGCATCTTTATTTAAATACTTAATGCTATTTCACTTGGAGGAATCCCCCTTCACGTTGTATGGCTTTGGGGCAGCTTTGTATATAATTTAATATACTTTCTGATGCTCCATATAATTTTTTTTTCCTGCTTTATTCAAAATTAATATTTTACCATTCAAAATTTCCTTGTCGTAATTTTTACAGATATGTCTGAAAAAATTTAAAAGATTAAAAGCTGCTTTGTTTAATTTTGCACTGCTCCCCCCTGCTGAGGCTTAGAAATAGTTTGTAAGATATTCTCACTTTTGAAGTGTTATTAGCTTCCATGAATTACAAGTATCTAATTTGACTATTCTTTCTAATGTTTGTACAGCATGGTTCTCAGTATTATTAATTAGTCATAAGTACGGTTGCATCGGAAACACTCATGTAAGATTCACTTTCCTTTAAGTCAATTTGTTCTCTGTGTTTGTAAAGATTTAAGCTCTGATGTTGCAAAAAATCAAAAAGCACTTTTTCCATAAAAGAAATGTATTGATGCATTATTGACAATCCATGTTATAGCTATCATGTATATGAAATGCCAACAAAATCCTGTCCTAAAAACGAGAGGAGAACACAGTTCAAGTGGGGTGATTTTTTTGTCTGGCAAACATTTTAGTAATTCATTAAAAATATATACATATTAAAACATCTGCTAAACAACATAAAATCACAGCTCCTAGAGAAAGTTAATCCAATCATTATTGTTTAACAGGTATTTGCTAAGAAACTGTTTATTTCTTTACATTGCTGACCAATCCTCACTGACATGAACTTCAATAATAAAAATAAAGTTCTTTATTAGAGACAGTTAAGACTCTAATAGAGAGATTATGGAAATGTGAAGTTTGGCCAAAGATGTCATTAGTGGCTTCATATTTTCATTCAGTCAAAGTCAAGGGTGTGTTTTTGAAAAGGAAACATGCATTTTTTTTTTTTTTTTGCCTTAATGCAACCTGCATCTGGTCTTTTCATGACAGTCTGAACAACACAGATCAGACCATGCTTGCAGTTCACACAGGAGATTAAATACAAGTCGCATGTATTTGGAAGTGTTAGCTATCATGCGGAAAAACGTCAGATTTCACAAAATATTGGAATTAAATTTGGATCACTGCAGTGTGAACGTAGTTAACTTCAGTTCTTCAAAGAAGTCGACTGTCTGGAAAGGTTTGAATGTTGGTACAAATAATATTCAATTTCCCTTTACTGCATCTAAGTGAAAATTGAATAATCATTTATTCATTCCAGCATTCAATTAGTTTGCCAGAAAGTAGTGAGTATTTTATATATATA
>CAEFZX010017438.1:0-62874 GCA_903066825.1 Alfaro cultratus
TTTTTTTTTTTTTTGATATGATGTGAAGCACTTTGAAATGCCTTGCTGCTGAAATGTGCTATACAAATAAAATTTGATTGATTGATTGATTAATCCAATATGATTTACTTCAGCCTTGCTAGACCCATGAGATTCCTCTCTACTATTTCTGAAATAACATTTTAAAATATTTATGAATGACTTGTTATCTGAAACCATTGGCTCAGAAAGAGAGATTGAGATCAGTGCCTTATCCTTTCATTGTATCTTTATAGACAGAAGTGAAACAAAGAGGACAAAATGTGCTTCACTGTAGGCATTTCCTTTCTTTCTTAAAGTTTAACCTCCTATTAAAAGTTTAACCTCCAAGTTGGTGGCTCAGTGTTTCACAGACTGGAAATGTATGGAACGCAACTAGTATGGGCATGAGAGAACAAGAGGTGATATTCAGGATTGATGGTTGTGTTCTTGTGAGTTGCTGAAGCTTGCAACAGCCAGCTACATCAGTCAGGAAAGTGCAATGACCTCAGCATGTGGGCGTGCTTTTGAAATATCAGGCCCCAACCGGTAGCTCTTAGTGTGGTGCATTCACTGGTTGGAAAAAAGATCTGATTTGTGGGTTTCTGACAGTGGCCAATTTTTATTCTCATCACCAATCTGCATGAGCATCAAAATGTATCTAAACTTCTTCTTGGTGTTTAATTTTTTGGCTTTATGTTAGAAAAATAGCAAATACCAGTTATGGTTAATTATAGATTCTGGGAAGATTTCTGTAAAATGATTTTTAACTGAAAGCTGAAGTATGCTGAATATGTGAAATGTTCACTGGTAAAACAACGGTTTCATACCTTACGTGAGAATGTAGAAGAATTATCTTTTCTTAGCTGCAGTTTCCCTGAAGTTTATCTTCATGAAAGTATCTTATCAAAGTTCATATTAGTTATTTTTATCTGGCTTGTGTCATTCCTTCTAAAAAAAAATAAAAAATTCCCACACATGTAATACTTTGTGATTCACAGGAAAGGTCACAACTAAAACTTTTAAATCAAGCATGGAAATTGTGGAAAATTGAAAAGAAAAAAAACCACAAAATAATATTTCCAATAAAATGTAAAAAAATTATAGGGTTCACATTCTTGAATTTGAAACATTATCGGCACATGGGGATGCCAAGTGTTGCAATTTACCACACGTGTTTTTTCTTCTCCATGTCTTCTCCCTTTTGTAGAGGGATGGGGGATTAGAAACCTCCAGAAATTATTTTATTAAATTACTTGATCATTTTGGGAGGAGATGGGTTCCTTAAATGTGAATTTTTGCCTTTTTGATAGGACAGAAATATTCCAAGGTGCTGGACTTTATTAGACTCTTAAAGTGTAAGAGTGGTTCAAGGAGCACAGTAATTTTACAAAAAATAGAATAAAAAAATATTAGTTTGAGATAGTTTTTTTTATTTTGAAGGGGCATGATAACTATTTACAAACTAAAAATTCTGCAATTCATTTTTTTTGTTCACTTCACTACATGATATCTTTGTTTACATGTGCTAAATTCTTTGATTGGGTTGCATTATTCAAATATATTGATTATAAATGGGCACAAAATTCATTAATCCAATCACGATGTGCGTTTAGGTGTTTTATCCAGAACAGAATAAACTGACGTGCAGTTTTAAAATGTTCCTTAAAAAAACCTTCTTGTTATAGTGACCAAAAACAACAAACAGTCGCAGAAGTGCGTTCGTTCTGTGTCGTCTTGGCGCCCAGAATGGACCAGCACCACATTGTAGTAAAGGTTAAGCTACAAGCTGAGCAACACATTCTGTTGGTCTCCTGCGTTACAGTTTGAGAAATCAGCAGACCTGTTTTGCTTCTCCTGCATAGCGTCTAGCCACTGAAGGTGGCAATATGTCACCTGGTCATAGGCCTCACCTGTGCAATTACACTACTATGCCACAATCAGAATGACCTGATCAGAACCAGTGTTTGCAGGCGGGTTACAAATTCAGACCTGTCAATCTGAATCCAATCAGAATATTCCAATTTGGGCGTTTCACGTGATCCATTTTTATTCCGATCCGTTTGTTGGTCTCAAATATTTACATCTAAAGAGTTTCTGTTTTTCATTCATCATTTTTTAAGAAATGAAAACTGTTTTTTGCACCTTTTAAGACAGTGTGAAATTAAGTACTAAACATTTATATAAAATGCCTCCACCCAAGTGAAATTTTCAGGATTTTGGAGAACCTTTAGACTTGAAAAGACATGTAGGACCTCTACTGAGCAAACACTTTAAGGAGACACATGTACAGTATACACAGTCTCTGTATTTGGATTCAGAGTACATTGTTTCATTTTTTGTGAAGTGGCCAAAAACGAGCCCTGACATGCAAGTCATGACTGAAAAATGCTTCGACTGCCTGAGGGCGGAGTCTTTCACCCTGTTTTCACCTGAGTAGACTGAACTCATGATGTTCGCTTGAACGCTCGATGTAAAGGCTTTCTATACTTCTGAGAACACTGTGTACATTCAGAGCGTAAGCTTCAGTTTGATTCATGTAGGATGACAGCGCCATTAAACATAAACCCTCTCCAGACATGCTCTTCTTTCCAATAATCTGACAGCCGAGGCACGTTATCCTTCATGTCTTAATGTGCATGTGGCTCAGTTCCCCAAAAACATCTCCCAACGGGACTCGGGCCTGAATAAGTAATGTGAAATATTCACGTCTTTCTCACTCACATTTTCTTTATAAATATTAATTACTGCATCTCTTTTTTCCCCTCTTTCTTTTAGTTGGGAAGCTGGTCAGAGTTGATAGGGAAATGAATGGAGCTAAATACAAGTCAATCCCTAGAGAAAAACCTGTCAGATGCTACGCAAGACTTGAGACTGGGGTGGAGGTTTGCTTATAGAGAAGGGGAACAACAGATTACACCGGAGTTACATTAGAATGGTTTAAAACAAAGATTATTTATGTGTTAGAAAGGCAGAGTAAAAGTCCAGACCTAAACTCATTGAGGTCTGTGGCAAGACTTGACTTATTTTACAGAGAAAAGCAAATATTCAGTTTTTTGTCTGAATATTTGGGTATTTCTTCATAAGGGATTTCAGTGAATGGAGATTCTAGGAAGTATTTCCTCACGAGGGATGCATGCGAATATGTGCTACACTTCCAGATTATAATTGTAAAAAAAGTTTAAAAAGCTGTTTTGTTTTGCTTTTATTTTTATGTCCTACTTTGTGTTTGTCTATGAGAGAAAGGACTAAAGTTTGTGGTTATAGTCTGAAAAATTCTTACTTGCCCTCAGACTCACCATCTTTTTCCACTTATTTCCTCCATTTAGGTATTTATGTCAATGATGGGTAACGATAAGCAGGGGCAGCTGATCGTCTATCACCTCATCGAGCTCCTCAAATCAGGCAGCAGGCTGCCTCAGCCCCTGGGTTGTCCTTCAGAGGTATGTACCTTTGTGTTTATCTATAAGCTCTGTTTGTGACAGATTATTGTTACTACATCACTGAATGTCTTTTTTTAAGTTCTACCAACTGTCAGACTGCTTTATATAACAGCAACTGCCACTAGATTTCTTAAAAATCAATTTCAGATATAGTAGCCATCTTGGTTTGTGAGATAATCAGTTTCTGGCTCATCTGAAGTATTCATCAGTCGATAACGACTTCCTCTGAGAGCTGTGCTTTGTCACGCTACACAAACCAACATGTCAACGTAAATCAGGGATGTCTACTTTCCTACAATAAACAAATAATTGAAAAATTTAATATTTTTCTTGTCCACAAATACTTTTGACCCATGAGACAAAAGATTTTGACTCCTCTGATGTAAATGTTTCTGTGTCGTAAACCTCTAATGATTGATTTCCTTTACTCTCTGTTGACATTCCTTTTCTTTCCAGATCTACCAGATCATGGAGGAGTGTTGGGATAAAGACCCAACCTTACGTCCATCTTTTAATGAGCTGGCTCTGCGCATCGACCTGATCAGGGACAGTGAGGAGTTTTAAAAGTCAAGTGCTCTCCTCACATTGAACCACGACACTTGAAACACGGTTGCCCTGATTGTGGCAGAAGGATGAAGACCAAAGCAAAGAAAAGTGGAGCACCGTAACTTGGAACAAGGATCTGCTCGAGAACTACTGCCGAGGTGCCTTTCAGCAAGGGATTTGTGTAATGTGGAGCAGCTGAGTGGCCTGGAAATGTTTGGATGGCCAAACTTTTGAAGCGGATGTTGCTGAAAATGCTTAACTGTATTTGGTCAAAGTTTAAAAGAAGACTTGAAGCACCTATAGAGACTGTGACAAGACTGTTGCCAGAACTAAAGCTGCAGACGCTTGTGGTGAACAAGTTCTCTGTATATGTGCGTGCGTGCATGCGTGCGTGCATCTGCATGAGAGGTCCATACAGCTAGCTGGGCTAGCTCTTGCCATCCCCTTTTCTGTCACCTCAGAAGAAGTGGACTGATAGCTTCTTTTTTTTGTTAAATGTGTGTGCTTAACTGTATTATAGCAGTACATTGTGTACATATGTCCAGAAAGATTTTATAATTTTATAAATTTAAATAATGTTAACACTATATTTGAGATGCCAGCAACTGCCTGTTAAAGTATGTGCATACAAAGGTGATTTGAAAAATCTGTCATTGTTTTCATTGTGAGAGATGGCGTGAAAATAAAGAATATATCTGTTAAGAAATTTATTTATTTGCATTTCCTTCATTTTCCTCAAAACTTCCATTTCACAATTTAATGTATTGTTGATATCACATGATCCACTGGGAAATTAGCGGAACATGTGATGCTTTAGATTTTTTTTATTATTACATTGTTACCTTGATTTAAAAACTAGATATTCTAAAACTAATGGTTTTAGTATTTTTAGAGTTTTCTGAGCTACTACATTTAGCTGTTCAAGTTGAAGATGTGTGTTAGCTCTTAATCCCTCTTCTTTGGACCAAAAAATAAGAATTACCTAAGTTTTTGTTTCTATTCAACTAAAGAAAGTCATAGCACGTCCACACATTTGTTCTGTTCATCTGCTCATTGCTTAAATTAGTTAAGTCACCAGGTGACGGTGATGTAAGGTTTCACCAGCATAATTATGGTAATTTTTATTTGTTTAAATCTGAACAAGTGGGGTCATGTAGCTATTAAATAAGAGTCTGGAATCTTAGGAAATCCCAGATGTGATTTTTATCAGGTTCTATGTAAAGTTACCAGTTGACTGACGAAGTTCTTCTGTAATGTACTACAACCAACAGCATTTAGTAAGATTTACACAAGCTAAGATAATTATTGTGGTGTTTTATTATGAAATACCAACCGGATGTGACGTTCAATTCGATTTGCTTTAGACGTATTTTAGACAACTTTATGTTGGCCTATTGTTGTTTATTTGTTTCTAAATCAGTTCTTTGGTTCGTATGTTGTAACATGCATTAATTTAACGCCAGGTAAATATATTCAATTAAAATACCAGGGGTTTGTTTTGAAAATCGGATGTGACGTTCGATACGTATCAGCTTTAGCTTCATCAAAGGTCGTAGCCATTCGCTGACATTTCTATCCGGATGAAAAAAAAAGTCCTTATAAGGTGCTGGTTTTTAGTTGTAGAATTAGTTTGTATGTATAGCGTTTGTCCAGGAGATACGAAGATCTGGGACTCGAGTAATTTTAACCGTTGTTTTATTCGAGGGGGTTTAGATGATCTTACCGTAGACGTCCGAATAGAGGCGCACAGCAATTTAAAGGGCTCTGAATTTGACTTCGGTATACATATAAAAAAAAGAACTGCTGCTGAAAGTGAGTTTGAGGGGATAACAAATGTCGGGGACAGAAAGCATCGTGGAAAGACGTGAGTCGACAATTTAACCTTTGTTTTCAGTAACTGCATGTTTCGTTTGGGTTTTAAATTAAATATTAAATTATCTCATCCCAGATTTCCTTGTTTTGTCAAAAGTCGTGGGTGAGATTTTATCGACCCTCTGTGTTGTGAGCATATGCAGCTTTTAATCAGAGGAACAGGTTATTTTACATATTTGTAAAGGTACTTGGCGTGGTAGGTCTAAAGTGTGATCTTGAGGGTTTCATCCATATACTTTTAGTGTTTTGTAGGTTTCAGGTATTGCTTAAGATCTTGCTAGGAAATTAGTCATTTAATTCTGGGAAGTTTCTTCCGGTGATAAAAGGCTGACTTTGTAATTGTCTTTATGCGTTTCTGAAGGTCCTATATCTTTATACAGTGAGAAACCATATTTATGTTATAATAGCATTTTAAGGCAACGTTTCTGCAGTACTATTACAACTTCTGTACATCTGTGCACATTGCAGACTCATTTTCATGAGTCCTTCCCACATGGGGCTCATTACATAACCGCCTCCGAGCGGCAGCCGGGAGAGCAGCCTGCCGAGGAGTTGGAGATGAAGTCCAGGAGAGTCGGACCTCCAGACGGGGGGTACGGCTGGGTGGTGGTCGCTTCAGCCTTTTTTGCTATGGGCCTTACCGGAGCTGTCCTCAAAAACTTCGGCCTCTTCTTCCTGGAGATCCAGAGTCACTTTGGAGTCCTGACCAGCACTACCTCGTGGGTTTCTTCCACCACTATTGCTATGTTTCATATAGGAGGTACGAGTGTGGCTTTCTGTTGACAGTGCAATTTATTTTAAAACCAGTGTGTTTTTTTAGTTTCTATTGTTGTTGCTGTTTTTTTAAACTAGCTCCAGCAGCCAGTGCACTGACGTTACGGTTTTCTCAGAGAGTGGTCATCGTAGTTGGAGGAGTTCTGTGTACTTTGGGGATGTCGCTGGCCTCTCTGGACATCAATCTGCCTTGGCTCTACCTCACGATGGGTGTCCTACAAGGTAGGCAAGACTTCCTGACTGTATGTTATTGCCTGCTGAACTTTTCCAGATAAACTACATCATTAAAAGCTTTACTCATTTGCTTTTTGGAAGACTTTTTCCATTGCTTCATTGGTTTAGTAAATAAAAAGCAGACCTAAAGGTATGTAAGAACAGTTTTTTTCTTTTTAACTTCAAGAAGTCACTGACTGCCTGGTTCAACACTCCCTGCCTTGTCTTGATCTTTGTGTATTTAGTCTCTTATGAGTTTAGTCAGACTTATGGAATGAAAACATTTCCGTGTGACACTGGAGTTAATATGTCTTTACAGATATAAGCACAAATAAAGTGGTAAAATTACTGACAAAACTCGGCCTTATATTTCTGACCATTATCTTTCTGAAAGATCCTATTTTCAGTTTTCTGACAAAGTTTTTATTTAGAATTTCAAATAATCCTTGGTTTCATCCACTAACAAGAATTACAGAACCTTTGGAAGAGAAGCAGGCCCACAGCATCACAGATCTCCCACCGTACATGAGGTGCTTTTCCACATATTTTTGTTTCACTCCGATCTTTGAGTTTTAGTTTAACTTGAGTCTTGTCTGATCAAAACTCAGTTTCAGGTAAAGTCATTATGAAGATTTCATTCCCCCAAGATGTCAGTTTTTGCCAGAGTTCTCCAAGAGAACGGTTTGGATTTTTTTATACCATTTTCATCACAATTCTTTGTAAACCATATTTAGACCCAAGATAAACTAGGGTAGATATTACATATTACAAATTACAAGTTTCTAGAAACTATGATCAACTCAAGGAAGAAGCAAATGCTTCAGCTGCATTTATTTTAATAGGACTGTTATCGATACCAATAATTGTGCCACTTGTTTGTTAAGAACAATTATTTCTAAAGCTTTAAGTTAATTTGAAGCTTAAATTTTCCCGATTATATCACTGTACAATACAAGACAGATATATTTTACCCATCTTTACAAAGGGTTCCGGGTTTCATGACCCACCCGTTAATTAGATTTTATCATCATTGTCTTTGGATTTCACAACAAAGACTTCTATGTCTTATTGTTGCTATGGTGTGTTTTTATGTTTTCTGAAATTAGTCAGGTTGTTTCAGAGGAACAGGAGAGATGACAAGGTATTTTTTATTATTATTATTCAAGAAGACTATATTTTATTTGTTCTCCAATGTACTGAACTGTGTGTGCTTCAACAGTCAAATAGCCAAAAGCATCTTGAGATTTTAAAGCATTAATAAGTTTTTAGCCATTTTACATCCGTTCAGTTGCTCTCAGAAGTATTCACACCGCTGATGAACACCAGCTTTCTGCTGAGAGCAAGGTAAATCATTTTAAATCCTTCTCTGCAAATTATGTGGGTTTTATTCTGTACAGCTCATTGATTTAAAATAAATCTGTTTGAAAAAATAAAAAGGTGCAATAACCAAGTTGCACCACGTTTCTTTAAGAGTCTGTGAGAATGACACGACTTGACTTTACATTGCAAAAGCTTTTCAAATCAGTCTATTTACAGACATTGTTAAAGATTTTCAGTCAAATTGAAGTCAAAATGGCAGCACTTTTGGTTAGTTTTAAATTTACTTTGCAGATCTGTGGTTTCCAACTAAATTTATCATCCAACACGTCATATAAAAATTGGATTTTATGGACTTTGTTTTAAATCAACACTGTCAATAGTTATTTTGATTACGTTATTTTCTTGGTTATTTTTCTTTCCAAATATCATGAATTTAGTTGTATCTAAATTTAATAAAAATGTGTTGTTTTAGTCATTTCATTTCTGTAGTGACCATCTCTGAGAGTTGTTGGCTGTTTCCTCCAGTACAGAACATACCAGTATCATCTGAAGATATAACGAATTCTTGCAGGTTTTCCAGCAAACATTTTTCTTCTTCTGCTTTCAGGAACAGGTATCTCATTCTCATGGGTTCCTGCTATCAGCATGGTGAATCACTACTTTTCAAGATGGCGCCCCATTGCCTACGCCATCGCCAGCTCAGGGGAGTGTGTCTTTGCCATCGTTTTCAGCCCGCTATTCAAGTGGCTCATCGAGATGTACAGCTGGCAGGGCGCGTTGCTCATAATCGGAGGCCTTCAGTTCAACCTGTGTGTTTGCGGTGCGCTCATGAGACCCCTGGAGGCAACTCGAGCTTCACACATGAACCTCAAAGAGAGCGCAGAGGACAGTGCTGCTGCGCTACCACCAAAGAAGAAGGCAGTCTTCCAGTTCGGCCTGCTGAAAAAACCCGAACTTCTTCTCTACATCTTGTTTGCGATCTTTGCAGCCGCCGGGTTTTTCATCCCGACCCTCTTCCTGGTTCCCTTTGCCAACAGCTTGGGGATCGATAAGTACTGGCCGGCGTTCATCCTGTCTGTCATGGCCGTCGCAGACCTGGCCGGCAGGCTGTTTTGTGGCTGGCTGGCTAACATGAGGCTTCTGAGGAACCTGCAGCTGCTCACCGTCGTTACGACGCTGCTGGGGGTCGTGCTGCTCCTGCTGCCCATCAGTCACAACTACTGGTCCGTTCTGGTGTCCGCCTCGCTCTACGGCTTCCTGTTTGGCTGCATGGTTGCCATTCACGTCACCTCCATTGTGGACATTGTGGGCTTGGAGGGCTTTGACAGCGGACTGGGGCTCTTCATGCTGTTCAGGAGCATCGGAGGCTTTATCGGACCGCCTGCTGGAGGTAAGCGTTTTTATAACACTTTGTGTTCACTGGAGCCAAAGCAACAAGATTTGAGACCTCGATACTGTCACCAGCAGGTGTTTTTATAAAACTGGCATCAATGTTTTAATCAGGGCTGCAGCTAACGATTATTTTAGTCATTAATTATTCTGACTGGACGTGCTGTAATAACCAATAAATCAATTAATTGCATGATAAATTAAAATGACCTCAGTGATTTACATTTGATTTATTATTTTTCTCTTTTTCTCTCTCTTTATACCAAAAACTGGATGTAAAAACTCTTCATTTTATTGAATAATTTATTAATAATTAATAACTGGATAGCAAAAAGTGCTTAATATGAGTTTTTGTTTTTTACAGAATTTGAACCACGTTATTTTTTATCCTAAATACAAAACTGATCAATAATTAAATGATAAATGATTTTAACAACTGTAAAATTTAATTAAAATTGTTTCCATGAAATCTAAGCAAGAAGTGATTATATTTTATTACTTGCTCCTATTTTAAATATTTAATAAGTTTTGTCTGGTAGAAAACAGCATTTAAATGAGATCTGAATAAAATATGTAAGGTTTTGAAATCATCTCAGGAGAGAATACTGGTACAAAAACAACAAAATATCCCAGTAGGGAGTCAAAGTCCCATAATTTTTACAAAAATTTACAGAAGTAAAAATAAAACCAACAAAGATGTTGCTAAGAATTTAATTTCTGACTGGTTATGTGCACATTTCTGGTCTCATGGTTTCCATTGCTGTCAGAAATAAAAGCTCATCTGTGATAATCCTGTGAGGATTATGAACTGAAACTGGCCTCGCATCAAAGAAACATCAAATGATCTCAAGTTTAAATCACCTGCATGTTTTCTCAGTGAATTCATCTGCGAGTAAATAGTTCATTCTTTAACTTTCTTCAGACTTATGCATCCTGGCAGAGACTGGATGTGCTACATTACATTCTTTGGAAAAATGTTGATGAATTTGACCAAAAGCAACAGCTGCTAAATGAAAGAGAAAAATACTTTTTTCATCACTACACTTTCAAAAGAACTACAAATCAAAAATTGACTATAAATTCCCCATTCATTGCATTTTTCCAGATGTGGATTTGTGGAGATTTTTGTTTACATGTGCGAGCAAAATAATGTGTTAATCAGTGAGGAAGATGAAGATTGGATTTGGAGGGGAACTATAAATTTTTGTTGATTTCTGTTCAGCTGCTGATGTTTTCATAGCTGGATTTTGTTTGCAGTGCACACTGCTTTAGCACTAGAGCGCCATCTACAGGAGGAGCTAATACCCTTGATGCTGACTTATGCTAATTTATCAGCAATCCTTCTAGTGCTTTGTAAAATATTCACTCACCTTAAAGTTTTCCACATTTTTATCAAGTTATAACCCCAAACCTCGATGAGTTTATTAGGATTTTACTTGACAAACCAACACAGAATAGCAATTAATTGTGATCTGGAAGGAAAATACGCACTTTTCTAGTTTAAAGCAGGTAAAATCTCAATATCTCTCTACCCAATTTGATTAATCTTGGACTTTTCTGCAAAGAAAAATGGGTAATAATTTTAGTCTCTAGATGTGAAATGTTGGTAGAGACAAATCCCTGATACTTTCAGCAGCAATTGTTGCAAAAGTTAATTCTACAAACTCAGCGGGCCTAAAACATATAAATGTTTTTCGACTTGTATTTCTCATAAATTAAAAGAAACGTACAACCTTTTTCTACTTTACAATTATGTGCTGCTTTATGTTGGTCTGCTTTATGAAATACGTTTGTGGAAATAATATAAAATGTAGGCAAATACAAGTATTATGTATGAACTGAAAGTGCTTTTGTGAATAATCAATTATTGAAATAATCGTCAGCTAATTCATTAATCGATTAATCATTTGAAGTAAAAAAAGCCATTTGCTGAAAAACAACATAATCGGAGCCAAAACTGAACAAAAATATCTACATTTTGCATTTAAGATGAAAAAAACAACAACTTTTGAATATAATCTACACAGAACCAGAATAGTTTTACCTTCACCTGGTTTAACTTCTGTAAAAGTAACATTTTCCTATCCAATTATTAATCAGTTAATCCAAAAAATAGTCAATTCATCTACAATTGATCAAGCATAGATTAAAGGAAAGCTGTTATCTCATTTTAGGCAATAAAATGTTTATTTTCTTATTTTAAAAAGGCACTGACTAGTTTATTAATTTTTTTTTCTACATTAAGGGTTAAGTGGTTAAATAAAAAATCTGCAGAATGTGCCAAATCTTTTTTATCTGATTAATCAATTAACTGTCCGAATAGTTGACAGTTGTCACCCTTTGTCTTCTTCTTTAGGCTGGTTGGTGGACAAAACGAACAACTTCAGCGCTGCCTTCTACCTCTCAGGCCTCTGCCTTGTTACATCAGCTGTGTTTGTCGTCGTGGTCGACCGCCTCATCCGGAGGAGGAAATCTGTGGAGGCCGCCGGCCATCAGACGATCCACTACGAGGCCGACGGCGAAACGGGTAAAATCGAAGGACTCATCGTTGCACAAGAATCTTAACTTAAGCCCAGTGTGTGAAGTCTGAGCCGGACGACGTGGCTTGGACTGAGTTTAACAAATGTTTAATGTTGGAGTGTTTGGATAGCTTGTGACATTAATTTTCTATACACCTGCAAAAAAAAGAAAAACCACACACTTCATATGATTCACCTGAAAAGGATTAAACACAAAACATGGCAGTTTTAAAAAAGTATCTGAGTGGGAAAAATCTAAATCTTCCCAGTGACCTTTGATTGGAGCTTCACAGCAGCATGGAGGAGTTTTAATTTAGGTTTTATTTTGCTCAAACAAATGTTTATAATACATTACAGCTCGATTACAGTCAAAACTTTAGTTTGGTTGTTTTAAAGCTTTTCTTCTTTTTTCCATTATTGCCGTTTTAGAGAGGAAGACAATGTAGGAAACGTTTAGGGATGAAATTCATCACTATGTTATGCTGCTAAATTGGCCTAAACAATGACGCTACCACCATCATGTTTTATACACGTTTATGCTGGAATGTGCTGTTTTCTTTTCCTCAAATAAATATGCAGTAAATTCTATACGTTTTTTTGTATCGGATCTTAAATAAGCTCAGGACAGTCAGTCATTTACTGAGCAGCAGCTTTCCTGTCCTGAGATCCAAATAGTTTCTTACAGGGATGAACTAATGCTGGGCAATTTTCTTTTTATTTAAAATAAATAAATAAACATTTTATACCAAATTTGATTTCTGATTTTAATTTATTTCTCTCCCACTTTTTTTCCTTAGAAAATTGCAAATTACAGAAAATATCTTTAAAATTTGGCTTTTATCTTAATAATTGCTTCTGGGAGTTTAAATAAATAAAAGCTGCAAAACAGAAGCTGGTAATATTTGGGTGGGTTGACATCACTCTGGAAACCAAAGAATTTAATCTTCAAAAACAAATAATTCAGTTACAATCAGACCTAAGATGAACTCATAAACATTAACTGTGAAAAGGTGTTTTGGTTTAGTTTTTTCCTCCGACTCATTGTCAGTTTTCACTCTCAGTTATAATAGTTTATTATTATTATTATTATTAGTGTTACTTTGCTTTATCAAATTCTAAGAGAATCCCACATTTTCCCTTCTGCATCTTGTTCAGTCTTTTTATAACCAGAATATTCAGGACGAAGAAAAACAGTTTGTTCATGTTTTTCCAAGTCACGGGTTCGTCTGTCCCAGAAACAAACCCAGGATTATTACTCTGCTGTTGAGGCTCTGGGGTCGACTTTTCTTTTTTTAAACAAATGAACTAATTGTTTCTACATAGCACCAAAACGCTAAAAGGCTGCAGCTGTAGAGGAACTGTGAATATCTGCAAGTGGTTAACAGAGAATATGTGATAATTATAAAGGAGAATGGGTTGACTGTAAAATCTCATTTTCAAAAGAAAAGTTTGACTGATTATGATGCCAATAAATCAAACGAAAGGATCTAAACCAAAAAGGAAATTATCAGGAAATGATATTCTGGTTCCTGATGACACTGTAAAACCTTGAACAAGATGCAAATTATGCATTTAGTGGACTTTCTGCACTTAAATGGATCTGAAATTAATTCAGATACAATTCAGAAACCATTTAAGATGTTATTTTATTCAGAACAAATTTTAATTTCTTATACATTTAGAAAACCTTTGTTAATCCCAAACATAATCTGATTCTTCCCGTTAATGACTAGAAATCATGGAGATTGTCGCTGTTTCTCCATTACAAATGTGCGCAACACTTTGTCCATATTCCGCTAATGTTGAAAATAAAATGCAGTTTCTTATGTTGTGGAGTTTCCACAACATAAGAAACGCAATTAAATCACACATGAATACATTTGTTGATGTGCAGTAACTGAAAATTAAGTTTGACTTAATTTTCAGTTTAAGTCAACAAACTTAAACTGAAAATGAATGTGAAATTGTTTTACTAGACTGAATAGATGAAGCACACGTTTTTTGATTTGAGCTCTTTTCAATTTTTTTGGTAATTTTAGATTTAAAAAAATAGTTTATTTCTTCAATAACTTCAACGTCATGGGACCTATTAACTCAGAATCAGTGTGAAATTCTTTTGAGGCACTCTTAGTTTGATTCCATTTTAGATCTCTATATGTTTTTAGCAATCTCAAAATGTATTATTTTTGCTCAATAGCTTCTGGGTCATGTCACTTATTCACTCAAAATTGTTCTACCAGACTGGACAGATGAGGCACAAAAATGTTTTTACTATTTTAACCCTTTTTATATTGTTTAGACATTTTTTTCAAGTCAAAATTAAGGCGTTTTCTTTAATAGCTTCAAAGTCATATTGACTCCAAACCAGTGATTTCAAGTTAATAAGTCATTGATTTATTGACTCAGAATCATTGATTTTGAGTTAATAGGCTGCATGACTTGGTGTTCTTGGTTTTAATTAAATCCAGATATATTAAAAGGCTTAATATATCGTCCTTTATCCTCGTGCTGCTGTCCCGGAGCGCAGAGCCCGTCCCAGACAGCCAGCCGAGGCGCCTCGGGGGGGCGCTCACGGCAGAATGAAACCGACACCAGGATGTGGACGTCCTCAGAGCTCTACAAGCTGCTGGGATGTTCAGAGAGGAGTTATGCTAGCAGCTCAGTGTGCGACCGGTCACATGGTTCAAGTGCTTGTGTTGAAGCTAAAATAGTAGTTTCAGCAATGAAAAATTTATATGATAAATTATTTGCTTCCACTTGAAATCTAAAGGTGGAGTAGTTTAAAGCCGCAGTATGTAACTTACATATTTGTTGAAACTGTCAGTAATGGTATAAGGCAGATTTGTATAAACGAGCTCTTCTGCTTCCTCCCAGTGCTAACTAGAAGCAATCAGAGCCAGGAGGTGTGTCTTAGCACTGTCAATCACAATCTCATGTGGCACTGCTCAACCTCATCCCCACATCCCTCCTCAGTCTCTGTTATGCTGCAGCTAGCATAGCCTGTTGTGAATGCAAAGGCTAGTTAGCATAGCCACCAATGACAGCAGATAAAGTTTTCCTGTAATAAGTTGTTTCTCTATTAGCACATTGAGCAGTGAGTATGTGAGCATGATTGACAGCACTAAGACCCTCCTCCTGGCTCTGATTGGTTGTTTTTAGTCAGAGTGGTCCATTCACAGTAACAGTAGCTCAGTTCGAGGTGGAGGAGATTAGGTTTCTCACAGATTATCTGCCTCATACAAAACTATCAAAACATGGTAACAATTTATACTGCAGCTAGATAATCTGAAATTTTAAACTTTTTTTGCTGATTTTGACAAACTTCAGTCTTTGCCTGGGTTGGGAAACTAATTCCCATTTCTGATTTAATTTTGGTTTGTCTTTTGGCATGAAACAAATGGAGAAAACGGCACCACATTTTGTAAATGGTTCCTGTAGAATCCAATCTGGTCCAGAACACTGTTTCATACACCTAAAAAAATACTTTTTTTCCTCTCATTGTCCAAAATTAAATCAGATTAAAATTTTCTAGTTTTAGGTTAGTTACAATCACCAACATTGTTTATATTTGTAAATGTCAGAAAATTTAGATATTTTTTAGAGATGCACTTTTGTAAAAAACTTCTTTGGATTTCCCCCTCTCCCCCCAATATGAATATTTATTACTAATGGCGCAATAAATTATTGATCTGTGTAATTTAAATAAAGGGTGGTTTATATGAATGTTACTGAATTCAGATTTTTTAAATTTTGTTCTTGGAACAGTGAGATGTCTAGTGTCAAATGAAAATGTGTTTATATTTAGTTTATCTTGTCCCTGCTGTAGAATACCATCACAAGACATTATTAATCAGTAATAAATTACTTAATAGTGAATTTGTTTTTGTCTCTAATGTGTGGTCCTGGAAAACTATGAAAATTTGCCTTGAAAATTCTTGAATTTTACTGTAAGAAAAGCAATAAAACTCTGAATGTAGGAGATCACTCTGTTGCAAGGTTAGGTCATCATCTTATTTCAAAACACATAAACACTTTACGACAAAAATGTTTAATACAACATAGAAAACTATTTAGATTAGAAAATGATTCTTCTACAAGGTTGGTGTCGTCACAGCACATTTAAGAACAGCTCACAAACACAGATGCATATTAACAAAAACCTACAAAATCTAAATCTTCAAAAGCTCTTAGGAATCTGAAGGGAAAATTTCCATTTCATAGAAAAAAAAAAGACAAACAGGCACAGGGGGAGCATTTTTGTAAATGTTGGAGATCAAAAGATATCAAAGGTTTGTCATGAGACGGGGTATTTTCTGGGGTGAGCGTAGTTGTTTTCAGAGATTGGAAAGCAAAAAGCTGCACCCTTTGGTCCATTTGAAAAGTCCAAGTTGGAACGAGCCTGACCCAATGCCGGTGCAGTCCTACAGCGCCTTAGCTCAACGTCCGCCTTTAAGTCTACAACAGATCTCTGATCCGTTCTAGATCTGAACCGGTTCATGTTTGGTTAGAAGGAATTAACCCCAATCTGCTAAAACTCAACACTTCCTTAAAACAACAACACATCTAGTCTTTCAATCATTAGGTGTCACATCATCAGTTCACGGTAGCTGGAAGTCTGAGTTTTTAGTATCGTCCTCTACGGCTGGACGTGGAGACGGCGCTGTGGACTGCGTCTACGAAGAGGCCCTCTTCTCCTCGTACGGAGACTCGTAGACCTCCATCGGTGGGCAGGTGCACACAAGGTTCTGGTCGCCGTAGATGTCGTCAATCCTGGAAATGGTTGGCCAGAATTTGGTCTCGGGTCTTATGAAGGGCTGTTGGGAAAAAAAGAAAAATATCTAAATCAGACTACATGAATGGTTCCAAGTTTAATCTACATTTTCATTTATTCAGGTTAAATGCTGAGGGAAATGGGGAGAGAAACAAAAACAGGCTCCCAATACATTTTTTATTACAAATTTACATTTGTTTTGTAAACATAATCTGTTTTGAATAATTATAAATTAAATTAACCTCTTGGCAATGGAGACAGAAATAACCTTGTTGTCCCACAGGGGAAATTCAGGATAACATTATTTGCCATGCTCATCTTTCTGATTAGCTGCTAGTTAAATTTATCAGATTGATTTGCTCCTCGAGCTACAAATGGAAAAGTTTCTGAATAGAAAAAGACCGATGAGAAATAATATAAAAATATTACATATTTTCTTAATTGTGGTGGAAAATTTTATCTGGTAAAGTAGTCAACACCATTTCTGACCAAATTTTCCATTGCCAACTAAAAATCAAAAGGTATGAGGAAGAATTTATGCCAAACATAGTAATTACTGAATGGTAAATAAAAGTAAGGGGGGAAAAAAAAAAGGAAAATTCAATGTTTTACTAATTTTGTATATAAGTTTCCAAAGGGGGTCACAGGTGTGTAAAAGTCAGTCCCAAATTTCTTCTTGGGTTGCAGGTTCATCGGTTTATTAAACTCCAATAAGACAATTCATGAATAAAACCGAAAAACTCTAAAGTACATGGCAACAGGATTTAAACGGACTCCGCTACAGCGGTCAAAAACTAGCACGTACTTCCGGGTTCAACACCTGCCTGCAACCTGTCGCCTCTTGGCTCAAATTGTTTAGCCTGCAGCCCCATCTAGTGACCAAACACGGGAAATACACGTTCAAAATCCCAACAGGACAGCTACCATCAAAAGTAAGCAGTTCAATTTACTACAGCACCATTCATACTGATAAAAACAGGGTGGCTTGAAGCAAATCTACTTTGTAAAACTAAAACAAGTTTCCATATAATGATAAAAAAAAATAATAATTTTGAATCACTTTCTATAAACAAGTCTTAAATGTGAAGCAGTTCAGAAGTTCAATACTTTTAATTTCAAACATTTTCTAGAAAAAGCAAGGAAATTTCTGTTTGGAAAGTGCTTGATTTTTTTTTTTAAACTCAGAAATTTCAGTTTTTCCTAGAACATTTCAGAGATCTCAAAATTTCTGAGTGTTTTCTAGCAGCATTTATATATTTAAAAAACAAAAAACTGAAGAGCTTTTTGGCAGAAATTTTCTCTTATTTTCTACAATGGCCCTAATACGCTGTCATATATTATAGCTCTACATAAGATAAGAATAACATCTTAAGTGTAACATAAAAAAAACTAGATCTATTAATTAAAAATTAAAATAAAAGCTTATTTTGAAACTGAAAATGCTGTCATGTTTTTTTTTAATCATGGAGTCTTATTAAAATCAAAAGTGTTGACATTTTCTACGTTTCACCACTAGATGGAGACAAAGTTAGTTAAGTTTTGTTGAAATTGGCTTCAAATACTTAAAGAAAAAATATTAAGCGGATGAGTTTATGTTGTTTTAGGTTAGATTAGCAGAGACCAACATTGGAGGACAGGTTTTCATTTTAATCCCCAGGTTGATGACGACACTCACCAGTGGGAAGGCGGCATACTCCCTGGAGTACGGTCGGTCCCAGTTTGATGAGGAGATGCATGCTAGAGAGTGAGGAGCCATCTGCACAGACAACAGAAAAAATAAAATCAAAAAAACAGAAAGAAAATGGATGAAGTCTGAACTAAACACAGCGTTGGTTCATTTCTCCCACAGTAAAATTCAAGAACTTTTCAAGCATTTTTAAAGTTTTCAAACTTTTCCAGCACCACACCTTAAAGATAAAGATAAAAGTTATGATATAATTTATTACTGTATTTAATAATGTCTTGTGATAGTATTCCTCAATCTACAGCAGGGAGAAGATAGACTAAAATAAAACAATTTTATGTTTTGTAAAGTCTTAAATAGATCAATAAGTCATTGAGGCATTAGAAATAATAGATATTTGTTACACAAACAATCTAAACAAATCATGTTAAGATAAATGACCTTCCCGTTAAAATTAAACACTTAAAATACACAAAGAAAATTATTTTTAAAAAATGTCTAAAAAAAATTCCATGTTTTCTGGGATTTAGCAAATCGAAATAATTTTGTTAATTTTCTAAAGAAGAGAAGTTTAGTCTGATTTAACTTCACTGAGGGAAAAAAAATATTTTTACCAGGTGTATGAAAATATCTGTTTTTAACTGTAAGTAACGTTTTTCAAATTAAGGCTATTAATCAAGCATCTAATTGAACTTTGCTACAAAGCTGTGCAGTTTTAAGGTCAAGCACTTTCAAGGACTTTACCCAGAAATCAAGCACTCTCCAAACCTTGAAAATACCTCATTGAATTTCAAGCATTTTCAAGGATTTTAAGCACCCATACAAACCCGGTTAAGATGTTTAATCTTTGCATTTTTCCCACTGTAATGCAGCTTTTCTTCCATAATTAAATCAAACTGGCGCACCTTGAGTGGGTTGATGCGAGAGTCCATCCTTCCCTCTTCGATGTCTGCGATCTCCTGTCGCATGGCGAGCAGCGCGTCACAGAACCGGTCCATCTCAGCCTTGTCCTCCGACTCAGTGGGTTCGATCATGAGCGTCCCAGCGACCGGCCATGACATAGTCGGTGCATGAAAACCTGCACAAAAACAGCAACTTATCCTTCTGCACATGCAGAATATATAGTTTTTGTAACAGATGGGAAAACAATGTCCAGTTGATCTTACCATAGTCCTGCAGCCTCTTGGCCAAATCGACAGCCTCGATATTTGCGGTCTTCTTGAACGGCCTCACATCCAGAATAAACTCGTGAGCAACAAAACCTGCCCAGAACAAAACAAAAACAACTTTACCACTAAGACTTCATGTGTCCCAAGGTCATTTATGGTTTTTGTGGACATGCTTTACCTTTCCTGCCTCTAAAGAGGATTTTATAGTGACCTTCCACCCTCTTAGCCATGTAGTTGGCATTGAGGATGGCAACTTCTGAAGCGTGAGTCAAACCCTTTGACCCCATCATCTAAGCAGGACAAACACAACAGGCAAAGAGTTTAACTTTTCCACCTTAAACTAATAAAAAGTTATTATTTTATCATTTCAGACAGACTCAAATCTGACACCATTAAATCTAAAATAAGGTTGAAAACAACAAATTGAATCATAGACTCCGTCTACTGGATGATTTAAGTACTACAAATAAAACAACAGACTGGCATTAAAACTGTGGATGAAACAGAAAAGGTCACATTACCAGTTTCAGATATCTAAATCAAAATACTTATCAACAGTTATCTACATCGACTGATATGAAACTCTTCTTAGCCACATTGTGCGCCCCTAATGCAACACTGTCAATTTTTAGCTTGATATTTAAATAAATAGTATCTAATGTCCACCTTAATTTTGACATTAAATTTTTTTTTTTTTATATTGAAGTTAAAAACTCAAACTCCAGCTCTTGACGGTTATCCTGTATCTGTTGGATATCTCTGCTTCATCTAGACTGACAAAGCAAATAATTAAGTTATTAGCAGAACTTTGTTGAACTTGACTCAGTCATTTGATTCAGGTGTTTTGGATCAGGGACACAGCTAAAAGTTATAGGATACCAGCCCTTGAGGACTAAAGTTCTGGACTCCAGTTTCCTGAATGTTTGGGCCAATCGGTGCCGACCTTGATGTAAGCCCACGAGATTGGAAGAATGGCGCTGGAGCCCCACGGCGCGGCGCTGATGGTCCCCAGAGAGCTGCTGCTGTTGACCGACTGCATGGCGACCACCGGGTGGCTGGGGAGGAAGGGGGCGAGGTGCGCCTTCCTGATGGGGAAACCATTTAAAATAAGACATTAAATCACAGTAAAACAGACATGGTTTTACCTGCATCTAAACTTTTTGCACGATGGGCCAAAATCTCAAAGTTGGACTCATTTAGGGGCCAACATTTTCTATTCTCCCCACCCCCAATTAAAAACCCTCAAATATTATTGTGAATTCTCTCTTTTACCTGCAAATAAAACATGGTATGTTTTACATCTGCCTTAACGTTTACAGTCACTTAACATTTTGGGCTTCCATTATTTAAGTATATAAAAAGTTTTTAATCTATTCCCAGTAATAAAAAATAAGAATTTTCTTCTATGAACTTTGATGTTTTTAGCCAAATGTAATGTGCTCAAGTCTGTTTTTGAGTAAAAACTTGCTACATGTTTTTATGAGATAAAAAATAAAAATAAAATTCTTTGTGTTGTACTTGACATTTTCAGTTTGAGAAGATATAAACTTGCCCTTACAAAAAAACCCTACAAATACTGTTGGAAGGCCATATTTTTGCCATTCTCGAATTGCAGTCAGGGGCCCACTCAAAATTCATTCAAGGTCCAGAAATGGCCCCCAGACCGCACTTTGAACACCTCAAGTGCAGATGAAACAATTAACTTGATAATTTGTAAACTAATTTTGTAATCAAATAGTCATTAACTGGAGTATGTCAAACCAACAAGGCCAGCTGCTGGAAGAATAAACACTCAGAGCAGCAATTAAGCCAAAACTTTGCAGAAATATATATACATTTTGCATTTAAGATTTAAAAAAAAAAAAAAAAAAAGAAAGAAAGAAAATATGTTCAACCCAAAAAAACTCCTCAAGTGCCATTGCTTTAGCTTAACTTGGTTCAAATTGTAAAAAATTAAATAAAAATCTATTATAACCGCCTTTCTCTTAGTTAATCATTAATTGGTTAATAAAACAACAACATATTAACTCTAAGTTATTGATGTTGAGTCAAGCACAAAGAGCTGAGCTTTTCACATGTTGATGCTAGACGTATTGTTTTAGCTGCTACAAATGATCAAGCGTACACTAAATAAATGACGGCAATAAAATGTTCATTTTCTCAGTTAAAAAGAAGGAATTAAATTTGTTTTGCATATTCCTATGCATTTCTAACGTATAAAATAAACTTCAGTAGCTCAATGAAAAATTGGCAGAATGTGTCAATTTTGCAATCAATCATTAACAGTCAAAATAATAGATTAATTGATTACTAAAATAATTGCTAGTTGCAGTCCTGATGTGAAGAATAAAGCAGAGAAATCCTCGCCTTACTGACGTAAGGTGTTTAAACACCATTGAAAGGTTCAGATGGGACTCACACTCCGATGGGCCCCATGCCCGGTCCTCCGCCGCCGTGAGGGATGCAGAAGGTTTTATGCAGGTTCAGGTGAGAAACGTCAGAGCCGTAATCTCCGGGGCGACACAAACCCACCTGAAGCCCAAAGTTAGGACAAACTAAGACAAAAACTCTCATCCTAACCATTTAGCTACGTTGTAGCTTTATGTTGTGAGCAAATTCAAAGCAATAGGCATTTCCAGATAAATCAGCCTCAGTTGGATAATATGTTCTCTGGTGGTTCCCATTTTAAAGAGTGACTTAAAGATGTCCCAGGATAAGACAAGTAACACAAATTATACAACGTAGTCTAAAGTTTCCTATTTAAATGAGTAAAATTGTATTTAAATGCAGTTTTAAAATGCAAAAAAACATCTTATCAAGTTTTTTTTGTCTAGCTACTAGTACACTTGAATTAAGAGAAAACTAAATTACAAGTAACTTTTTAGCAAGATTTTAAGAGCTTGTTTTAGGTCAATAATTCAATAAGTATTGATTAAAAATAACTGTTTCCATTGGCAGGTTATATCACTAAGAAGGCATTTTCTCCTGTTAAATGTGAAATGACAACAGAAGTAGTAATTTTTCTTCAATATTAAGGAATTATTGACCTAAAACAAGCTCCTGTATCTCACTAAAAAAGACACTTGTCAATTAGTTTTCTCTTAACTCAAATTTACTACAATATTTGCACTGGAAACTAGATCAAAATAATTTGTAAGATTTTGTGTTTTTGCAGTGCAGCAGCAAATACATTTTTTAGCATATAAACTGATGATGGGGTCCAAACAAAAAGTAAGTTTGAAACAAAAAGAAAAAAAAAAACAATTAAAATGTAACAGGATTTGATTCAGCTCTATGCTCCTGTCAATAACTTCTCAATTTCACTCAATTTAGTCAGAACCCTGAACAGCGAACCTGCAGGAACAGCACCTGCAAATCCCCAAACTCATCATTTAAGTGGAGAACTTTTCCCCAAAATCTCAAAAGTATTAGATTAATAGCAATAGCTCACTTTTATCAACCTTAATCCTAAAAGCATGCACTTCCCTGCAGCCATAAGAATCTAAGTTTTGTCTCCACAACAGAAAATCAGTCTACTCACCTGAGCGTTCATGTTGGCGCCGTCCAGATACACCTGTCCACCATTTTCATGGATGAGATCACAAACGTCTCGGATATTTTCCTCAAACACTCCAAATGTGGACGGGTACGTGATCATCATGGCCGCCAGGCTGGCCTTGTGTTTGTCCACCTGGGAGAGAACAAACCAACCAAAGACAAAGAAATATAATTACATTAAAATCTGTACAAATCACACTTACTGTCTGATCATCAAACCAGCCAATATAACAATCTGTAGAGTCTTTTCACCAATAAGGTATTCAACTTATTCACGCTTCGCTTCATTACAATAAAAACTTGTTTTTAGACCAACACAAAGTAAACAAGAAAAATAATCTATTTGCAATCTGACCAACATTAAAAAGTTCAAGGTTTTTGTTGGTAAGAAAGTCACGGCATATTGCTGTAAACTCTGTCCAAAGCTCTTTCTATCCATCTGTTGTCAATACTCACCAGGGCCTTGAGGTGCGCCAGGTCGATGTTGCCGTCTTTGTCGACCTCGACCACCTGAACCTTCATGCCCGCCATCTGAGCGCTCGCCGGGTTGGTGCCATGAGCGGACTTTGGAATGAGGCAGACCTGAAGAGCCAAACACCAAGAACATTCATTAGGAACATAATCCAACCTTTAGTTGGTCAATTTACTTATTAATGCTTCCTCCCACCCCCTTTTTTTATGACGACATATTAGGGCTATTTTAGTTAGAAATTTACTCCTACGTTTTTTGTTTCAAAAAACTCAGAAATTTAAATTTACCTCAGGAAAAAACTTGGAAATATACAAGTTTTATGTGTCAAAAATTTACAAAAAAAATTTGCAAGTTTTGAGATTCTTCTGAGAAATTTTCTACAAAACAAACTTGGAGTTTCAAATGTTGGACATTTTCTGATTAAACTTAGAAATTTCCAAGTCGTTTTTTTATATATATTTCTACATTTCACAACTGACCTACTAACTGACTTTGGAAAGTTTTTTCTAGAAAATTTCAGAGATTAATCTCAAAATTTCTGCCTTTTTCCAACTTTTGAAGTTTGGGAATTTCTATGTTTTTTCAAAAGAATTTCTGGTGTCAAAATTTCATAGTTTTATGGCAGACATTTTCAACTTTTGGAGGAATTTCAACATTTTTCCAAGACATTTTTTTGGGTGGAAATTTACTCCTTTTTTTCTAACCATCATGGCCCTAATATGTTTTGTGGGAACCATCTGTTGTATTTTTTTTTTTTATCAGTTTAAAGGCTTTAAAAATGGGCTGCTGAACAAAATCTAAAACTTCTCATATTTTAATTTTTACCAAAAAAAAAAACAAAAAAAAAACATTTGTTTTTTCTTTCTGCAGTTCTCCTGAGGTGAAACTCTACAGCTTGCTTTCTGCTGCACATCTGTCAGCCCTGGTACTAATGAGTAACCTGCTTGTTGGCGGCTAATTGATTTCATCCCTTATTAGGACGACACTTCTGGCGTTTTGCAACTTGGTCACAAAGACCAGCAGGGCGCTTAGACCTGCGGGTCAGCCAAAGTTAACAGACGGCCGGCTGGTGGAGTCTTAGAACATCCAAATATGGAGTCTTGAAGGTGGATGGCCTGTGGTTGGATCACATCGCTGTCAGCCCCTTTGTTTGAACTGTTGTCAGATTGGACCTTGACTGTTAGCAGGGATCATTTCGCTATCTAAGATGTACTTATGAGGAAGGAACTGAAAACAAAGGCAAGAGGAGAAAAAAAAAATCCCGCACTCAGCCGTTCTTTAATCTGAGGTTGTTTTATCAGCGTCCTGCCGATTACAGCCAATCAGCATGTTGGGATTCTGAAGGTGGTCAGTCATACCTAAAACATGTTGATCTGTGATGTCAAAATGACCTGCTGCAGAGGTCAACAGTAAATCTGACATTCAGGATCTTGTAAAAAATGTCCTTTAATAGCCCTTAATCAGCAGAGGTCAGTGAATCAGAACAATCAGGGGAACAAAAGGTGATCTTTGCACATCAGATATTCACAATCATAAAACCTGCTTTAATTTTCAATCGTGCAACAGTTGATTACTATAATACTATTTTACTATTTTGGGGAGTAAAATACAATGATGAAGTTTTGATAAGACAGCCACTTCACATTCATCTTTGTGCATTCAATCCGTCACCAAGCTGCAGCCAGGGATCATTATCTGTGCAGAGATGTCTATCCTGGCTCTGCTGAACTTCTACATGCAGTTGTTATGAAGAGTTTTCTGAATGTTTAAAAGTTAGAAAATCCCGAAAAGATCCTTAATATATAATCTTAGACTTAATTGAAAGGCTTAATAAGTGTTTAATCCCATTATTCTCCAGATAATCCCACTGAGTTTTGTCTGATTTGATGAGATTTTCTTTCCACGATCACACTTACACTCCTGGAGTCTTCTCCCTTTGAGTTCAGGTAGGCCTTTATGGCGGCCAGGCCAGCGTACTCCCCCTGAGCGCCGCTGGAAAACAAGGCAAACACACGACGGTCATACATCTCACATTATACTTTATTCTGTCAAAGTCCAAAGAGCAGCTTGTAGTAGCAAAAGAGCAAGAGGACAGACCGGATGAACAGCTAGCTCCATGATAAACCCTCTTAGCCAACACTGCTGATAACAGGTGGATGTGCGCTTTATCAAGAGAAACATGAAAATGTATGAAGCATGTAGTTCCTCCTGTCTGACTGAACAATAGTGTCTGAAACCAGCTATAAGTAAGAATACTTTAGACTAAAAATCAGCAATAACTAAAAATCAGTCTACCACATCTGCAAACTGTGCAGTAAGAGCTCTCCCTGTAATGTAAATTATTCAAGACGCGACTCAAAATATCCCAAAAACATCCAAATCAATTATTTAAACTACATATCTGATCAGACCAGATGTATTTGCCCCAAATGACTATGAAGTCAGGAGAAATACTAACACAAAGTTTGCACAAATTTAAGAAAGTTTGTGTTTGGTTGATTACTTCTTTGTGGCAACAACAATATTTCAGAAATAGATTTTATCCTGTCAGAAAAGCCTGTTTCAATTTAAATGATGCCACATTTGTGCATAAAATGGCTTTTGTCAACAAAGCAAAAGATTTGAGGATGTGGCGTTAAATAACCTGCCTCTCTGCCACACGTCTGGTACATAGTCTGTGGTAACACTTTATCTGAAGAGGTGTGCATAAAACTGACATGACAGCTGTCATAAACATGAAGGAGCTTTTGTGAATATTTACAACTGCTTTCATGTAGTGTTATTTGGTAAATAGTGACAATTGTAATGCAAAGTTGCACTAAAAGGTCATAAAAAGTGTCAGCTTTGCATTAAAAATGTCATTATTTACAGAATGTCACTTCATGACAAGTCATAAGCTTTTATGAAGACACCTTCATGTTCATAACAGATGTTATGAACAAATAAAGTCTTTCAAAGCTCATAGAGGCGTGCACATTTTATATATTTTTTAATTAACCAACTCAGTTGCACTTTCCTTTGGAGTGGAGTATTTTCTTTTTATAACTACACGGTATTTATTTTTAAATTTTGCCCTTGCAGTGCAGTATTTTTATTCTTTAATCTGTTTTTATATTCTATCTTTGAGTCTATTTGCTGATATTACTTGTCACTTTGCTGCTGTTGCACAGAAATTTTCCCCATTATTGGAGAGTAAAATATTTTTCTGTTCTATTCAACAAAATTGTGTGACATGCAGACAGGATTTGGAAAGTTTTTCTATTGGTGAATCCTCAACCTATAAAAGCATTTTCCTCACAATTGTTTCTCTATTTAAGAGAAATAAACCATCTTTTCAACAGCAAAGGTTTTACTGTCATGATGTAATATAAAAATAAACCCAACAAGGTTTCTTACTTTATGAAAATGTGTTTGGGAAAATGTGTCTTGCTATCAGCATTAATCTCTTTATCTCATGGATTGAACAAAGTACAAGAAGAGACAATAAATTCAAACTTTCAGAGGATTAATATCCCTTATTATAACAGGTACAATAAAAAAAAATCTATTATTTTTTAAATGAAGGGTTTGATCCAAACCTCCTAAATGTTATAGTAGCATCTGAAAAACTTCATTGATGACACATTAAATCCTCTACATTCCCAAAAAGAGCTTACAATAAAGCTGATAATTTCTTAGATTCCTTCCAAATTAAAACATAGCTTTTGTCTAAATAACCCACATTTACAAGCGACAAAAGGCTGAACAGGCGTCACCTGTTCGGCTGGAAGGAGATCTTATCGTAACCCGTCAGCTCACAGAGATCCTTCTCCAGTTGCCGGAAAAGTTTCTGGTAGCCGTCAGCCTGGTCCAGAGGCACGAAGGGGTGAATGTTGGCAAACTCCCTCCAGGTGATTGGCTGAGGGAGGAAAACACAGTAAGACGGCTGTAACGTCTTGTCACTTTAAATCCAAATAAGTTGCTGCTGGCCACGCCGGTAATTTCTCTTTGGGCTCAATGAAGTATTTTGAATTGAATTGAAAAGCAGAATTAGAGCCTCCTGCAAAACCAACAAGGATGCAGCAAGTGATTTTTGGATGATAAGTGAACAAAAAAACACTTGTCTTTTCCAGCAGCCATTACGCAGCACATTCAGCAGTGCTGGAGTACTGGAGCTCTGTTTGGGTTGCTAGGCAACTGCTGACTGTGACTCAACAGTGAGGTTTTCAAAATGGCTCATTTTCCAGACACCAAAAAACATCCATCTAATTGACAAAAACAGCAAGTTGGTTATTGCTAAGAGTTTGGGCTGTTTTTAGAGGTAGTAGAAACCCAAATGGAAGTATAAAACCATGCAAAAGTTTAAAAGAAACTGACCTCTATGTCACCTTGTATTTATACCGCAATGAAAATAGAAGATAATCAAAAATTGGCAAATAATTTGGACATTAAAAATAAATACAATTTTAAAAATGCTTAAATTGCATTTATTGTTACAAATGTTCTAACATAGGATTTTTTTTTTCCTCCCAGAATTAATATACTCAAATTAAAAGCTGTATTTTTCTACATTTTCCATGTAAAATTATGCCACTGGGATAAAGCAAACTCACCATGAGTTCAGACGAACTGTTGAGCTTCATAGTGCAGGAGCCCTAAAGACAAAAAACCTTTAATCCACTATTAGAAAATATATTTTATGCATTTATATCCAAGCATCAATAAGTTTTAAGACTTACAAGTGGTATCATGCTGTGCACCAAGGAAATGTCTTTGTTTTCCAGCCGCTTCATGTATCGAACTATGTTTGTCTCAGAGTGATAGCTGAATAAACAAAAAATAAATAAATATATATATATATATATATATATATATATATATGTCACAAACAGTCAAAATTCAGCTGCATTAAACCAAACAGTCTTCATGGAGATGGATGACGAAGCGCTTTTTCTCGTATCTCAGCGACTATGTAGAAAAATAAACGGACTTGGACTTTATGGCTCCAATAAAGATTATATGGTCCAGTTTTAGAAACCAGGGGAGACATGCAGGAACAGCGTATGATCAGCCATTTTGTTACAACAGAGTGGCAGAAATCCCTAACTCAGAGCACCGTACTAAATCTACTTCACAGGGATTTAGCTTCGGCTCACTTCTTCCTTAGAAAATATAAACTCCAGAAATTTTTCCATAAAACTGCAAGTAAAACTTTTATTTAAATGGCTTTAACATCAGAGGTGCTTGAAGAAAAGATGAAAATGTTGGAAAAGTAAGAGAAGAACCAAAAAACCAGTGATCACATTTTGTAAAGGTACTCGCATGCCTTTTCATTTTGTCATTTTATAACCACAAACTTCAGTTTATGTTATTAGTATTTTATGCAGCACATAGCTGGATTTATATAAAGATAATATTACAGATGAACTCAGGTTATTATTTCAGAAACTTATGAAAGAAATGTGTTTGAACCGGATTTTATTTAGGAGTAGCAAAAGTCATAACTATACATGAACGACACTTTTTTTTTTTTTTTGTCAAAATCCACACTACAAAAACACAAAATCTTATCAAATATTTTTGGTCT
Source organism: Alfaro cultratus (assembly GCA_903066825.1). Taxonomy (NCBI): domain Eukaryota; kingdom Metazoa; phylum Chordata; class Actinopteri; order Cyprinodontiformes; family Poeciliidae; genus Alfaro; species Alfaro cultratus. Next base: position 29,294 of record CAEFZX010017438.1, read on the forward strand.
TGTTTCTAGTGCAAATATCTTAGTACACTTGAAATACAAAAAAATTACTTACAAGTAACTTTTTAGCAAGAAGTAGGAGTTTGTTTTAAGTCAATAAGTAATTCATATTGATGAAACAGTAACCGTTTCATCCAAAGAGACACCCAGATGTTGTCACAGACGCGAGAAATTAAAACATAAAAAACAAAAGAAAAATGCAAACTATATACACATTAAGATAGGAAGTTATTTTACAGTGTCTCATCAAAGCAGCAAATCTGTAAAATTATACTACATCTCAGTCACTGTTTCATCCAAAGAGACACCCAGCTGTTGTCAGAGGGGTGAGGAGAGATTTTTTTTCCCACTTATGACACGACATTTTCCCCATGTTACAAGTGAAATAATCAGTCAGTGGAACTGGTACCTTTTCCATAAATATAAAAAATTTATTCACTTAAAACAAACTCCTACTTCATGCTGAAAAGGTACTTGTAAGTTATCTTAGTCTTTTTTGAAGTGTACCAAGATATTTTCACTAGATTCTAGACAAAAATATTTAACATTGTGTTTTTTCACTGCATGCATCATCGTCCTTCCACTGGTGTGTTGTTCTGTTACATAAAATTCCAACAAAAAACATTAAAGTTTGTGTTTGCAAAAGGACATAATGTGAAAAGGTTCAGTGGGTGTGAATATTTCTGGAAGCAACAAGTGAACTGATGTCCAACCTGTTGAAGACTTGGTGAGTGAGGAACTTGCTGGTCCTCTTAAAAGGACTTCCCATGATTCCCTTCACTCTGTCGCCCATCTTTTCAGCAATCAATTCCTGCAAATTATATATTAAAAAAATCACATTAAAATCACATGATGTGTTCAACTTTAACTGCATTTTGTAAAAGATTGGATTCCAAACACATATCACTATAGAATGAAAGAAAAATAAATAAAACTATAAGTTTAACATACAGCTGAAGATTCACAACCAAAGACCCAGAGCAAGTCATCCAAGTCCCTTTCAGTCACCGTTTCATCCAAAGAGACACCCAGCTGTTGTCAAAGAGGCGAGAAATTAAATCAAAATACAAATAAAACACAAACTTTACACACATTAAAGTAGGAAATTATTTTACACTGTCTCATAAAAATTCCAAAGCTGTAAAATTATAGTACATCTAACTCTCTTTGCACATCTCATACAAACTCACCACACCTTTATGAGGACGAGATGTTCGCTGTTTTTCCGGTTTACCACCTTCTATCCTTGCAAGCCAACATGTTTGGTTTTCATGTACTTGCATATTCAGATGAGCAACAGTTAGGGTTAGGGTTACCCTAAATGTATAGGTTCTTTGTTGCTGCTTTCATTCAACATTTGCTGTTTTTACTGATTAAAGGAGACAAATTATCTCGCTTTTTTGTACATTCCAGTAGTATTATTACAGCCCACCCTCAGACTAAACTGCCTTTTACAATCATGATAATCTCATGTCAACTATAATTTCCTCCATTCGTTGCAACATCAAATCCTAGGAGCAAGTTGAAACCAGAAACCTTTCTGACATCTAATGTTTTTGGTATTCAGCTTTGTTCCCCCTCGGTGACTAAACAACAATTGTTCCTGCCAAACATAATTGCCTCTGTGCTTTCAGAAAAAAAAGAAAAAAAAAAACACGTGGGAACTCACCACTCCTTCGGAGTAGACGCGCAGGTTTATCTGCCTCTGCACGGCTCTCTCCAGGATGTCTTTGGCAGCCACGCTACAGTTTACCTTCAGGGTATCAAAAAACATGTCGCTGTGCAGCCGATGGCCCGCTCTCTTCAGACCTGAAACAAAGCAAAGACAAGAAAAGCTTAGTTTAATGCTCATATATATGCAACCTACTCAGTAGCCTTAAAGGGGAAAAAATTATTAAAATGGCTGCTGAAGAGTTCCAACATGTAAAAAAATAAAAAATAAAAAAAATACCCCAGAAGTTGTAATTCTGAATAGGAAAATCAGAACCTTACTTGGGCCAGACAATAAATGAAGAACAATATATATTTATCAATATCGATAATACATCCGATAGAATATTCAATATATAGAATATTCACTGAACTCCGATCCAGAACCACACACGATTCTGGAAAATTTAGAGGAAAGGCTTTAGCTGCTCGACCTCTCACAGCTAGCTAAGCAAAGCTGATGGAATCAACTGATTCACTCACTTTTTGTTACCTAGCAACTTACTTACTCTCTGTTACCTAGCAACAACCTGCTGGGTAACTTGCCACTGTTGACTCATAACTGCTCAAAAGTAGACAACGGCACGGAGCGAAAATTGTGGATAAAACAGGAAATATTTGATAGTATTTGAGATATTTCAAAACAGAAAACTAAATTATCTATACTGACCGCTATAAAATGCTTCTGTCCTGATACGTTTTTCAGCCATATTGTCCAGCCATCCACCAACCCTAAGTTCAGATTCAATATGGCTGAACTTTAAAAAGAAAGTTGTGGGAATTAACTTTTTGACAGTTTGTACCTTTTTATATAAGCAGCACACATTGTACAGGACATTTGTGACTATATTCTTTATGCGTTACATAGAATGGAGGAAAAAATTGTCTTTTGTTAGAGGTTAACAGAAAGAATCAAGACCGGTTCTTCCAAGACTGAGCCCGAAGCCGCTCCCTCCACTGCCAAGACAAATGCTGAATGTTTAGAACCTCAGATCAATATTATAAAACATCAACGGTAAAACTGAATTTATGCTTTTGGTGAAATGAGCCTTATTGTTTTGTTTTTATCAGATGCTGGTTCAGTGAGTTTTGCATGTAGAGCGGTGATGCTGATACCGATGGAAAGAGCAAAGTTTGAGCCTTAATTTTAAAAAGTTGCTTGTGTGGTACAGCGTTGCAATACCGTTGCTGTTTTTTTTTTTACCAGGGAGGTTTTGCATCCATTTAACTTTTTTTTTTTTTTTAGCTGCCAAGTGTTAAAACTGGGTGTTGTGTATATCTTTGTCGCTGTAACTTACTTTTCCTTGTATCCACTGTAGGTGTAGTAAAACTAGATGTCATCTCACTCACTTCGCATGTGGTTAATCCTGGCAGTGGACAAAATTTACAGGTTGTCCAATGTTTTTTTCTTTCCCTTTCTTAAGATTCTTTATCAGGGGTGTCAAACTCCAGTCCTCAAGAGCCGGTGTCCTGCAACTTTTAGATGTGCCTCTTTTTCACCACACCTGAATAGAATAATTAGGTCATTAGCAAGGCTTTGGAGAACTTATCTACACAGGAAAAAGGTAATTAAGCCATTTCATTCCAGTGTTTTATACCTGTGGTACATCTGAAAACTGCAGGACACCGGCCCTTGAGGACTGGAGTTTGACACCTGTGTTCTTTATGATTTTAAAAAGCAATTTTAATAATTTTCTGTGGTCAGGTTGCAGGTGTTTGCTCAGAATGTGAACACACACAGGCGCTCTTTTAAAGGGGGGACTTATTGTACAAAATTCACATTTTGCAGGTGTTTTTGCAAAAACACATGCATAAACACTTTTTTGTGTCTGAAAAATGCCCAGTTTCAGAAACCTTTTGAATGTAATATCACAAATCATTCATCACTGTCCCCCACCTAGCAACCGTAACAAAGCCCGTTACCTAGCAACCCAAGCTGAGCTCCAGGACATTTGGTCAGCTGGTTTTACCGTTGTGTGGGCTGTACAATGGCTGTGTTTTGTTGTTGATTTTCCATTCAGAAACCACTTGCTGCATTCTTGTTGGTTGTGCAGGAGGCTCTACTTCTGCTTTTCAAAGATGTAGAGTTGTATAGGGCCATTTGTGCGAGTATAAGCATTGAGTTTGAGGGCATAGCCAGCAGCAGCTTATTTGGATTTAAAGTGACGAGAGGCCCTAAGACATCTCATTATGAAACGAGTTCAGAACAGGCAGAACTGAGCAGATTAGATCTTATTATCTAAGAATGATTTTGTCCAAAAAAAATGTGATGAACATGTCTTGTTCATCACATGGATGGACCTATCCTAACTTGTTCAAGAAAGCAAATAGGTCATCTTTAAATCAAAGGACCAAATGCCATCTGGTATTGTAAATACAAGTTTCTGTGGTCATTAGCAACAACAACATTATATTTTTTCAGTGAAGGTTGGATGAAATAGAGTTTCAAACCAAGACCAAGGCCAAGATCAGAAAAAAAAATAAATAAATAAATCAACTCTAGCCCTCCATCCCTGGAGGTCAGCGCCACAGAAATGAACAAATCCTACTGGTTTCATGATTTGCATCTAATTCTTCTGTAACATTTCCAAACTCCAAGTATCGACTTTCAAGGCAAAGCAAAGGCCATCTTTGCCAAGACTCCACTGAGTTAAAAAATTAACAACTTAACTCTGCTACTGAGTGAATGAGCACAAGCAGCCAAAGGATGCATTACACAAGGACATTGACCTTTGTTTTATCAGAAGCAACGCTAAAAGACAAAGCAAGAGAAAAAAACGTCAATAGCTCGCAGTAAGAACAGACGCTGATGAGGGTGAACCAGGAAAAATCATTTTTCAGGCGCTTGAAGTTCAAAACCAGTGGGATTTACAAATCATTGTGTTCAATACGTAGTGCCAGAAGTTTCTCCATGTTTCAGACTTTCACATGGTTGTTCAGTACCACATGTTAATATAATTAGATAAAAAGCTACAGAAGAGCAAATATTCCATTTTTCTTTATTTAATATGCCAATCAGATAAATACGGTTGGTGACAAATCTCAAATTATTCCCGCTTTGAATTCTGACTATTAATTTCTTCCACCCATATAAAGTTATTTTAACTTCTGAGTAAAAGTGGATCACACAATTAAATCACATCTTTTAGTCAATCATGCAGTGCCAAAAGATAGAAATATTTCCTTTATCCAATGACAGTTAAGATGGCCACCAACTTACCGATAACCCTGGACAAGCAGGTAATGATGGATTGATTGATGGACAGAAAATTGAGACAGTCCAACTCCAATGGCAAGACGGTTTTAAAATCTCCATCAGCATGGCAATATTTGGAAAATTCCATATTTCCTAAAACTATAGTTGTTATAAATTTGAGAATCATTAGTTTGGACAAATTGTGAGTTAGCTTAGGATTTAAACTCCTATATTTTTGAAGAAATAAAATTGATCAGAACGCCCAAACAGGTGAGAAGTGATCACACAGCCTGAATTTGAGATGCTTCATTGTGAACAACTTGTTGATTCCAATGTGGCAAAAATTTAACAAACCAGGACATCAACAATCATAAGAATGCAAATAAAATGTAATATGAGCCCAAAATACTGCCTCAAAGTCTGTTTTTAAAATAAATGTTGGGCTTTGACTATCAAATAAACTCCAGTTTTATTATGAAATAAACAAATCTCACTGACTAAACAGATTATGCTTTTATTCTTTATTACAAAACTGCATTATCACAGCTGCATCAACTGAATCTTTGAAAAAAAAATTAATACTAACATCATATCGACATAATGATTTAACCTCCAATAAAAAACTCAATAGGAACTTAGAAAATGTTTATGGTGAAACATAGAAACTTGGATTCACAGCAAAATGGTCACAAACTCACTAAAATAAACTAAAAAAAAATTATGTTTTCTAATAGTATCTAATCAATTTTCACAGCATAACTAAACTACTGCAGTGAGAAATTACCTTCAGCAAGGATCAGAGCAGCATTGTGTGTCCTCTCAGCAATGTGTTTAAGTCCTTGAGGGCCGTGATACAGGGCATACATGGCTGCCATGTTTGCAAGCAGAGCCTTCAAGAAACAAAGAGATTATTTGCAAGCAAAATACATAAATGTTAACCTTTGTGCAAAAAAGTTTAAGCAAGATTAAGCAAAAGTGAGCGTGGTCATACTTGTGCGGTGCAAATGTTGCTAGTCGCCTTGTCTCTACGGATGTGTTGCTCTCTGGTCTGCAATGCAAGACGATACACTTCCTTCCCTGCTGCATCCCTGAAATTAATATACATTTTTTTTTTTATGCTAAAATAAAACCAGACGTCTTTTAAAAGCTGATTTAAAAATCAAGGTTGATTCTCACCTGGTGACTCCAACCATTCTGCCAGGCATCATCCGGACCAGGTTGTCCTTAACGGCGAAAAAGGCGGCGTGTGGGCCGCCGTAGCAGAGTGGGACCCCAAACCTCTGGGAGCTACCCAATGCAATGTCCACTCCGAACTCTCCAGGGGGGCGGAGAACGCAGAGGGAAAGCAGGTCAGTGGCACAGCAAGCCATGGCCTGAAAAAAAAAAAAACACCACATGGATTCAGTCATTGTTGAGCAAAATAAAACAACTCTTGGCTGTAGGAGTTGAACCAAGAGGGTTCCAGTGGAGATTTTTTCAATCTGGAAGTCAAAACTTTCACAGATTTAATTTGAGAAATTCCCCACTGCTTCTTTGGTCCATTTCAAACAAAACCTCACTATGAATTTAAATGATAAATGGGTTCAAAAGGATTTTTACACTATAGTCGCACTCATAACGTAAATACATTCAGAATAGTAGGTAATCAGGCGTTGAGTGCCTTGCCCAAGGGCACATCCACTTGTAAAAGGTGAGAAAGTTGGGTTGAACAATTTTCAGATTGTAAGACATTTCTTCCCAGTGTGCCACAAGCATCCCATCTAGCATCAAATTAGTAAAACAGAATAAGGAATATCGTCTGGAAACACAATTTATACTATATTTTCTTTCCAAACTAATCAAGATATTAAAGATATTTCAATTTAACTCCAAACTGAATATCTGTGACCCAAACACAGCTAGTAGTCACAACATAAATAAACTTAAAGTATACATGTGTGTCATCGGCATAAAAATTCACTCTTCTTTTTAAAACCAGCCAATTTAGACACCTTTACACTGACAAGAAGAAACAAACCAGTCACCAGACTCCTTTCACAGGATAAACCTGTGGTGTTTTATGTGGCTACAGCACTCTTACCCCTCCCTTGTGAGCTCTGTCCACGAGGGCAGTGAAGTCCTCCACTCTGCCATCAGTGTCTGGATACTGGAAGAGCACACCACTAACATCCTTCCCACTAAAGTCCATCTCATGAGGCATCTTCAGAACAGTTTTCACTCCAATATAGCTGCAAACAGAGAAAGCTTGAGGTAGATTATTGGTGTCCAAACTTTTTGCACAAAGGGCCAAAATCCCCAAGTTGAAAGCATTCAGTGGCAAATGTTTTCTCCCCCCTCAAATAAAAACCAATTAATATTATAGTGATTTCTCTCTTTTTTACTTGCACAACAGTAAATAGAACATGTAGTGTTTGGGCTCAACTCTATAAAACGTTTTTAGATTATTCCCAGTAACAAAAATAAGAATTTTCTTCTACAAACTTTGCTGTTTTTAGCCAAATGTAATGGACGGGTGTGTCCAAGTCTGTTTTTCAGTAAAAACGAGGTAGATGTTTTTATGAGATACAAATAAAAGCAAAAAAAAATTTTTTTTTAAAGTAACTAAAGAAAAATTCTGTGTTGTACTTTATATTTTCAGTTTGAGAAGATGTAAACTGGCAATTATATATATAAAAAAAAAACAATATACAAATAATTTTGGAAGGCCACTTTCGTGCCATTCTTGAATTCCAGTCCCACAAAATTCATCCAAGGGTCACAAATGGCCCACGGGCCTCATTTTGAACACCCTTGGGGAAGATTTAAGACTCCTGATGAGATACATGAGTCAAGTTTAGTTTTATTTGTGTAGCATATTTAAGCAACCAAGCAGTTCAAAGAACTTTGTAACATAAAAACCATCACCAATTGTGATCACATAATTAAAGTTTCTTTTCTATTTGCTTGTACTTAGCTGTTTTCAAACAAGTAAATAAAGGTTTATAGGACATACTTGGCTCTGGTCTGCACCACTGCAATGGTCTGAGGATGGCAGCGCGGGTCAATGTAGAACGTTCTTCTTTTGTTCTGTCTGTGGGAAACAAAACCAACCAACTGAAGTGTCCATAACCAAAGCTACATCTTTATTTATTAATTTTTTATGCAACTCATAAAACTTTGTATTCTGAGTATAATACTCCTACAGGCTAGAGTTTGTCTACCTGTTGCAGAGTTGCATGGCCTCTGCAGCCGCTGTCCCCTCATCCAGCAGGGAGGCGTTGGCGACAGGCATGCCTGTGATGTCACAAATCATCGTCTGATAATTGAGAAGGGACTCCAGGCGGCCCTGAGAGACCTCCGGCTGGTAAGGCGTGTACTGAGTCACCCTGAGGACAAAGACTGGCTGTGAATCAAGTGAACGAGTTCGGACACAAGGACAATAGGCCAAAGTTGCTGATAATCAAGAGAGCGGGACGGCCAGAGGAATGCATTGTGCGTCTCCTCATGGCCAGGGAGTTTGGATAAAACATGGCTGCCTCGGATTTGGCCGAATGAGAATCTTGTCAAGCAGAAAGCTGGACAGAAGTACATCACCTGCATGAGGCAAAAAGCATTTGCCTCATGCTTTTACATGAGGCAAATCACAAGACCTCAGATTGAAGGCATGTTATGCACAACAATTAAACTTCAGGCAAATAACCCAAACTCAAACCAATTAGTTATTCGCGATCACAAGACAACCGCCTCACAAGACCTTCCTTAAGGTTTCTCTGGTCATCTGAGGACACTCACCAGCCAGCATTCTCCAGAAGATTACGCTGGATGGGTGGCGGCACGGAGCAGTTGTAGTAACCCATACCAATGTAGGACCTCCAAACTTTGTTCTTTGACGCAATCTTCTGCAAAGCCTCCAGAACCTCATTTTCGCCTAAAAAAAGATCAAATAAAAATATCACACACACGTTACACAGCACAGCATATGGGGACAAAGTTTTTTCTATAAAAAATATACATCTGTTGATTTTATATAGGAGCACTGAATTTACAATATTTCATTTTATTACTCATTCAATCATTGTTTATGAGGCTGTAATTGCTCTGTCATAAACTCACAGTCATACAATTACTTGAAAAAGTAGCAACAAATTGCGGTAAAACTTTAAGTCCATATCACCTATTCTGACCGAGGGATCCTGAAAAATCTCCCGTTTCTAAAATAACAGGGAACCATCTGCTGGTGTTTTATTTATCCACATCTATCTACATGCAGCAATCAATCATCCACTAGCAGATGACACCTGTGGCTTCTTTCCCAGTGTCGTTTTCCTTTTTTCTGAGACATCGTCAGAAAGTTTCTGCTATGAACGACCCGCCTAGGATTCCTCCGGCCTTCCCAGCTGCCTAGCAACTACAAGGAAATGGACAATACCGCCCGGCTGCACCAAAAGCCCCGACTACTCCTGCTTTTCAGAAAAGAAACGCGAGAAACTACTCTTCTGTGGTGGACAACTGGATATTTACAGCTTTTATTTAATTAAAAAAAAAAAAAAAGGAAGGAAGTTCACATTAAACTCTGCAGATTTACATCCAAATTAGAATGAGACATTTGTATTTATTTTTTTAATAAGTGGATGCTCATTTTGTCAAACTGCTTTCCCATGCTTCCAGAGTTTTGCAGGGCATAATAAAAAGCCTGATTCAGGAGCGTCCAGGAGGGCTATTGTTGCACAGAGAATCCGTAGCTGGATTTGCAAAGCAAAGCCCTTCAAAGCTGAACAAGCAGAAAAACTAGTACAGCCTCCAGTTTTTTCCTTCAGCTTGGTTTGCTGCGTTATGAAACCTGACAGAGTCAGGTTGGGCCAGAGCAGGTTGACCGGGTCCCTAAAAATAAAAAAACAATCCAAATAAAGTGCCGTTTTAGCAAGGTCTTAAAACTTACTCAAATATAACAGGGACTACTTGGAGGTGGGCGTTACTGAAGTTTGAGATTTAATAATTTATCACACCTAGTAAATCTTTAATTGAAAATGTTTTTCTGAATTTTTCCAAGCCAAATTATAGCTATGACTTTGTGCACAGAGACACAAATGAGTCAGATTAATTTGTAAAAATAAATAAATAAAAATATTTTTCTGTTTCAGAAAAATTATATTTCTGTTTCAGAAAAAAAAAAAATTCTGAAGAGGTTAAATTTTTTATTATATTGTTCCTAAAACTGAAAGTACTTTTAAATGACATGCCAGAGAAAATGTTCTGTCCTGTTAACGTCGCCCCTCCCCCACCCATTTCTGTGCACTCCTCCTGGTCAGCTGGCTAAAAGAACATTGCTACACTTCATCTCTGCTTACATGGAAGATAAATTAAGACATATAGAAATATTTCCATCGAAAAACCACACCTGCCTGTGAAAAAGAAAACAGAAATAAAGAATAATATTCAGCGCAATAAGCAATTAAAAACTAGAACTACATTAAATAGTGATGGTGCTTTTTTGATTATCGCCACACATCAAAATGATAAATATGACAAAAAACATTATTAATAACTATCATCATTTTTCATGGTTTTTAAGCAGAATGATAATAAAAAATGTTTTTTATGTTTTTAAATTAAAGCATTTAAACAGTTTTTTGTAAAATACAAATAAAAAGTCATGACACAATATAAAAACTGCAGTATTTATAAACAGTGTTGCCAAACAAACCAAAGAAAACCTTCCTATCACTGAAATCAAAACGCTAATCACATATAATTGAAAAAATAATAATAATAATAATGTGACAAGTAAACGAATTAATACATTCAAAAATTATTTTAAAAAAACAACAACACCTATTTAGTCCCATAAGAGAATTTAAAAATTTTGGACAAAAAATGACTTGGGTGATTATTTTAGGAAGTTGACACCATTGAATATTTATGATTGATCTCTTTTTGTGCATGTAATTTATTCTGAGAAATTCCCACAGCATGATGCTGCCACCTGCATGTTTGACAGCTCTTGGCTTCTCTAATAAGAGTTACAACAACATTTAACTTCCTTTGGGATCAATATATGAATTGGCAAATTAACTCAATGCCTTTTCTGCTCCATCTGCCTAAGACTTCTGCGCATGTTAATTTAAGTATTTTATTTGTCATGGATAGTTTTTAACCTTATTTTCCAATCTATGTATTATTTTATGACATTAAAGTTGTTTTGACCAGAACTCAATGGCAGACAATTTGGTTACATTTGTGTATAAAAACACGCTTTCATTAATTTCCTCATCATTTTAAAAAGATAATGGACAAAATGTTGGGTTTCTCATAATGTTTCACTTCCCTACATAACAAACTTTTGGAAATAAGCAGAAACACGGAGCAGAAGAGGAGAGAAAACATCGAGGTCAGTCTGTGAAGCAGATCACACTGAAGTCACCTTATTAGGAACCCCCTCGGCTGTGATGTAATGTGAACGCTGCAACCAGATTAAACTGGACTTGGGACCGGAGCTCAGGGCTAAACTTTACACTCCAGTTGCCATCCTATGAGCATCGGCTTCCCATCAGGAGATTGGTGCTGCTCGCCGAGTTTCGCAAAAACAACTCCTAATATGTTCAAAGGAAGACTTAACACACAATAGAGGTGCAACCTACATTTCAGCCACTCACTTGGCTTCATTGGATGAGGGGAGACTGAGCCGTGCACAGTAATTACTGCTGACTGAGACAAAGAAAACTACCATTTTCTGCCTGTAAGAAACTCGAAAATGTTGAAAGATTCAAAATCCAAAAGGGGAAACGTGGTGAAATAAACCAAAACTTACAGATTGGATCATCCATCTTCAAACTGCGCTGAACACGGATGGAGGATGGAACTGTGTTTTCGATCAACTGGGCGACGGACTGCGAACAAAAGCATTTCAATGAATTAAAGGCGCGCAATAAATAAAGAGTGTAACTTAATGCGATTAATATAAAAGCCCAATAAATATGATCAAATGGATAATCTTACCTCGAGTCCCAAAACATCCAGCATTTCTCTCTTCTCCCTCTCACCTGGACCGATGTGCCTCTCTGCAAAGTCATCGTGTCGGGGTAAAATCCGCTCGATCTGCCTGGAGGAGGCGGCTGCAGACGTCCTCAGACCCCGGGCTCCTGCTTCCGCTGCTGCTGCTGTTGTTAGGGACGCTGAGCTGCGCTGGAGCCGGATCCTGCTCTGAAGTTTCCAAACCACGCGGCTCCTGTCGCTCAGATGCCTGCACGGTGCGCTCGGATGCACCGACTTGGCCACAAAGACCCTCCAGGACTTGGCGCAGCTCTGCATCTCCGACTCAATGTGCCGAAAAAAACCCAGCGAAGCTCTATTATTCTTCTCCTTTCCTCTCAGAAGAGGTTCCCTCCACTGTGCGGGGAGAAACTGCACACTTTATACTATTGCACAGTTGCACAAGAGCTGACCAATCAGCGCGGAGATGCTGCGTGACGCAGTGACGAGCCCCAGTAAAACAGCTGCTAAACTTTCTCACGTGCCAACCCCCAATGACCAAAAGAAGAGGAAAGAGGAAATGTGTCGCTAAAGTGACCTTTGAACCTGACTTCGGTCTAAAGTTCTCGTGGACTTTGGTGCAATCACTGATGCTAATAAATGTGCGCAAAAGCGATTTTATAGTGCCAACTGACAGATTTTCGTCACCTCATAATCAAGGGGGGGGAAGTTAGGGCAACTCCAAGGCCGCCTGACTTAACAAAGGAGAAACATTTTTATTTAAATAGAAATATAGGCCTCAGTTGATTAAAAAGAATTAATAATAGGGTTGAAATAAATTGTTTTAGGCAATAAAAGTTAAATGTTACTACTTCCAGACTAAAAAGCAAAGCATCCATATTTTACTGGGCACCCCGTGTCTGTATGAAATGGTTTGTTCCTGCTTTAGCGAACTTAACGGTTACCGTGTTTAGCAGCGGTCAGTAAAAGACAAAAACGATAGTGGTTATAATTATGATGCCAATAAAAATTTTAAAGACAAGTTTTAAAAAAAGAAAAGTAAATAAAACAGAAAGGTGTCAGTTTCTAACCAAGTTTTTCAACAAGATCGTTGATTAAACTAGTTATAAGCTAAATGGCTTTCGCTAAGCTAAATGGCTTTAGCTAAGCTAAAAGGTTAGTAAACACTCGTCTAAGCAACTCCTGTAGAAAAACTGGGTTTCTTTTATTTCCTTATTTATCTCAGCTAGGAAGAAAGGCAAAAGAAAAAGGTGTCAATTTGTGGTCTAGTTTTTCTACAAGAATTGATTAGACTAGTGATTATTAACCTTTTAGTTTAGCTTCAACCTTTTTGCTTACTTAGCTTAGCTGCAGACTCCATTTTACCAACATTTAATCAATGAGAAAAATAATTTACAAAGATATTTGTGTATTAAACTTGTTCCTGTACCTTTTATTACACTTAACAGGTGAGTCAGTCGGTCGTAACCATAACCGCTCATACAAGCCTAATTCCTCCTGCATGTCCCAGTGCAAAAAGTGAGAAATAATCTTTTTCCAAATCAGTTTCTTTCAATAAAAAAACTTTAACAAAAACTGCAGGTGTGGATCTGTGTTTGGTGATTTTTTGATCAAAACATGTTTGTTTTTCATTCAGTGGGTAAAAAATCCAGAAATTTTACTCAAGTAAGAGTAGAGATACTTCATAATAAAATTACTCAAGTAAAAATAAAAACTACAGCATAGTAAAAATAATCCTAAAACTAATTTTTTTCCCAAAAAAAGTCACTAAAATAAATTTTATAGTGTAACTAGTTTCAACACAACTCTGAGTTTAAATAAGCAAATTAAAACTCTACTGAAAGATTTTCCTGACATGACATGAATATTTCCTCAGGATTTGTTTGTGTCTTCTATTTTCATCATCTTATTTCAGCTGAGAATTTGTTTGGAAAGTGCAGAAGCTCCTCCAGATCCGACCTGGTTTGACTGCTCTGTGTGAACACGAGGCTTTGAGGAACTCAGCAAACTTCCAAGAACAAAAACAGGTGTGTTCGAGGTGCATTTGCAGGGAAGCAATTAAAAACAACATAGATGTAGATGTGAATGGGATCTGTACTTTTTAAAATATTAACCAAACAAACAAATGCAAAGTTTTAATTGCCATTGTTGAGAATTGCACCCAGTGGTGTAAAAACAGAAATGGTTGTTTAAGATGTTTAAGATGAATGTGATAATTTCCCGTTGGCCGTTATTGACTTATAATTACTTGACGTGAGTCAGGTCTGATGAAATTGGATCAGAGGCGAAACATGTTTTCACTTGAGGAACGCGCCGAGCCATTCTCTTTCTGAGCTGAGTAATGTTTTAAATATTTGTCCCCTAACGGAACTAGTTGATCATTCCCAAACATTGATCAGTATTAGACACTGTCTTCCTCTTGCGTTTGAGTTTTAATGGTCAGCACGTTGGGCCGTTGTTTGTGAAATGGTTATAAATTAAGCTGGTTTAGCATAAAAATTATATTAATTTCAGCCTTTTAAACAACTTCAATGGGTATTGGGTATTTGAGCATTACAATGACTTAAAATCTTTAAAGAAAAATTTTATTGGTATGACATTCTCACCCATGAGGTTAAGTAGCTCTGTTATGAAATATATGAGTAGATTTTAATTATTGTGCATTTTATTTATTTTACTGAGGCTTTAAGTCTTTGTGACACTCACTCTTATCTTGCAGCTCACACCTGATCTGCACACGATGGTAATGCTTGGAGAAAAAAAGAGGATGAAATTACAGCCTCCATGTAACATCTGAGGACAATTTTAAAAATTTAGAGCATTAACCAACATCAACAATACCATCTTTACAGTCTTTGGTTTGTTTACATTTTTTGTTGCAGAATCAGACAAAAATGAATTATAATCAAACCACAGTTGAAGCCAGAAGTTTACATACATTTTCAAATAAAAATACGCAATTTTTTTCCCTCACTCCCTGAAGTTAAATTGGACCAAACCTTTCTACATTTGGGTCAGTTAGAATCACCAAAAGTATTTCAGTATGTTTGGATATTTCCATTACGTTTATACTTGAATATAATTGTTTAAACAGATAAACACAGCACCTTCAATTATCTGGAAATTGTTCCCCAAGACTTACTTTGACCTTCTCGTCAATAAAGAAAGCAATGTGTTTAAGATGTGACTCCAATTAACTCAAATCTTAATCTATCAGAAGTTTCCAAAGCCATGAAAGGACTTTCCTTCATTGTTTCATAATCACTCTGCATTTAAATTTCTGATTTTAAACACTGTCATGAATAAATCTTTCACATATTCTGTCATTATTGATATATGTAGCAAATAGAAATAATAATTTTGACCTAAAACAATAATTTTAGTTTTATTCTTGACTTAAAACAAAAATTTATTTGGTCTGATTTAACTTCAGATAGTGACGAAAAAATGTTTTAGTCAGTGCATTTAAATTTCTGGTTTCAACTTAATTTGTTATGAAAATCTAGTTTTAGATACTTAAATCACAATTGTTTGGATGTTTATTTATTTTACAACATTCAGATTAACTTTATTTTTGCTAAATTTATAATATAAAAAGACATGAAAGCACAAAGTGATCTGCTAAGCCCACATATTTTATTTGTCTTGAGCCAAAAACAAAGTAATATGTACAAGCGATTTGTCATTTCGCATCCTTGATGGTACAATATAAAAATAATTGCACAACATTTTTGATCATAAAATAAATCCCAAGTATATTTCAGTATTTATAGTACATTAAGTGCAATCCAACGGTTTCCATTATTTTACAGTCATATCTCTTTAGATTCTTTCAGCAAATTACCAGCAACTATTCCTAAAAACAACAGAAGTCCCAGGTTTCTGTTTGAACTAAACTGTTTCCAGCAATCTTCTGCATTGTTGATGTCCACTGTGTAAATCTAAGGGGAAAAAGAAGTAAATGTATTACAAGAAGATCCAGACTTAAAAAGCATCTACATGGCATCAGGTAGTGAGCGTTCTCATGTTCCTCACCTGGCGTGCGAGGTGAAAGGCCACAACGCTCAGCGCGGCATAGTAAGGAATTGTCTGCTCGGCATTGACTCCGGCTACGACCAGCCCAGACCACATGGCCGCCGTGAAGCCGCTCAGCCAAAGTTTGGTTCGCTCCTGGAACATCAGCGCAGTGGATTTTACTCCCACTTTAACGTCGTCCTCTTTATCCTGCGTAATAAACATCAACAGGACATCAGAACTCATCATTTCATAGATAAATGAAAAAAAATAAAGCACAGTCAGTCAGTTGAATGATTTAAACGTGTGAAATACGGTCAAATGCAAAGTTCGCCTTACGAGTCATAACAGGGGGGTAGTCGGAGTTGCACCTGGTTTGCAAGTGGGAAACACGATATGACAGTTGATTTTTTTCGAATAGGAAGTCATAATGTCCCATTTCCAGGTACAACTGGAATGCAGCATAACTCAGGACAGGACACAGATTCTTGAACTCCTCTGCTTGAGGCAACAAGTGTATAGAACTAAATTCATTTTTAATATATTATATATAAAAATTACTTGATCATTAATTAGTATAAATGGAAAAAAAGAAAAACAACAGATTGAAATACAGCGGCAGGTTCAAGTTGTATTCTTGAGAGATTATTTATGACTTCTGCCTGCCACCAGGTGTCACTGGCGCCCCGAAGGTTTGAATTGTCTACAGCAATGAAACTGTCACTTTAATAAATAAATAATCTGCTGGCCACGTCCCCCAACTCAACATTTACACTCACAAGTGAAAATGGGTGCAAACAGATGTGTAATTATGCAACCACACATCTTTGAAAAGCAGAAGAGGAGATTGCTGTACAACCAAAAAGAATGCAGGAAGTGGTAATGGTAAGTCAACAACAAAACACTTTTTCAGCAGCTGTACAGCGCATACAGCTGTTAAACCAGCTGACCAAACGTCCTAGAGTTGGGTTGAGAGGTGACGGGCTGGGCTGGGCTGGGCTTGCTAGGTAACAGCAGTGTGACTCAACAACAGTGAGGTATTTGAAATAGCTAATTTTAAGGTGGACAGCGGCTTTTCTTGAACAAAACAGTAACTAACACTGACTCCAATAATGACTGGTGTAGAAGGAAAACACCGCTTTATGATTCAAAATTTGTGTCTATTGAGCTGATTTCATCACCTGATGAGCATAGATTGTGTCATATACCAACGTCCACATCACTCCAGAGAAATACAGGGGAAGGCACACGGACCAATCACAGGAGCCCTTCACGGCGGCCCAGCCAAGCAGAGCGCCCCAGTTAAAAGTGAGCCCTGCAGAGATACGACAAGAGCAAGACTTTAGCTTCACTGATGTGGAGAGGCAACGGCTTCAAGATAGAAAATCTAACTTTCCTAAAACACTCACCCAAAACAAGCTGTGGCCAGTAAGTGATCCTCTTCATCAGTGGGTAAGTGATGACAAGAGAGAGAGAAGAGGCACCAAGAGCTATGCTGCCAAGAGAGAACAAACACACAATCATAAACCTTTAAAACGAAATGATTTTCTAACAATATGGAATATAAGTTTATACTGTAATATTACAGAAAATTCCTTTAGAAGAGAAAACTCGTATCAATCTTCTCTGAGTAAGTGGAGCTGTTAGCAACCTTGAGAGATACAAAGTCTGGGTTTCCATAGCTGTTTATTCCTTGTTTGCTTTGATTTTGTCTTGAATTGTGAATCTTCTGACTACCCGGTTCCCACACCTGGCCTGGTCAGGGACACGCTGAACTGAAAGCTCTTTTTCTCTCTTTGTTTTTAGACAAATGGAACATTTCGTACCAGAACTTGCTTGCAGTGGCTTTTCAGGCTGCCAACCAACTCTCCCAATTCTCATTTAAATAAATTCAACATCAACTACGACTCAAACCTAAAAAAGAAGCACTTCCTGCAAGATCTTATTAAACATGCCAATATTATATGTCCAGTGATAATCCAGATACTTGTACAAAATGCTTATTTGAAAAACAAACTCTTTCCCATTGTCTGTGGAATTGTCTTAAAATCCAGACATTTTGGATGGATGTTATCAATTGTCTATCTGATTTGTTTAAGGTGAAAGTCCCTTTAGTCATTAAACTCTGTGTACTAGGAATAAACCCAATGGAATTTAAACAATCAGAGAAGAGCACTAAATAGATACAATATGGATTTCTTCAAGCCAAGAGATCTATTGCATTATGCTGGAAGAGCATGGACGCCCTTCCCTGGGACTCTGGAAGAAAGAAATTGCAAGTTCGCTTGGACTGGAAAAACTAACGTACATCGCCAAGGTAAACAGAGGGACTTTGAGAACCTCTGGGAGTCATACATAAGGACCACAGGGACTGAAGGCGGAGTTTAGTAATGGGTGTCTTGACTACACCTTCTATTTATATATCGTCTTTTCATTGTCTCTGTCTTAATCTGAAGGGTTTTGTATATTTTTGGAACTAAACATGATATATGAAGGCTTGAATAAACATAAGTACATGTTTCCAATGTTAAGATCGTTGTGTCCCAAAAGAGAAAATTCAATAAAATATATGGGAAAAAAACGTGCCAATATTTTTATCCAATTAATCAATTATCTATATATTTTTTGAGATCCACGTTAGCATCAGCAACATTCTGTATCAACAGAATGCTGACATAAAAAAGACAGAGTACATTTACAAAAACGTCACTATAATAAGAATAATAACTAAAATAATGCAACTTAGAAAGGGACATATAACAGAATATTAGAGGTCTGCAAGTCTGTATGCATAATTTTAAACTTGGGTCCCATTTCTTCATATGTGGCTCTATGGGTACAAAAGTCTTCTTAAAATCGGACTTCAGCTCCATGTTGATGTACCCTCTGCAAGGCACTTATCAATCTGTATGAACGTGATTGGTCAGCATGACTGGAAAACCTCCATAAATTTAGTCTATTTACCAATTAAAAGCCATGACTAGTATCTGTAAACTTTTGATCAGAACTGCAAGTCGGATTTCAATAAAAAGCTTAAAAGATTTCATTCTCTTGTTCGCAATGTTTTCAAACAAACTTAAAAAGCTGCACTTGATTACCTGTAGTAGTTGAGACACAGAAGAACACAGAGAGCAAGGGAGAGCTGGCCTCCGAGGAAAACCAGCGCCTGCATCCGTGAAATCTCCCCCGATGCGATCGGTCTGCACGCTGTCCTGGCCACCTGCACAGAAAAGTCACCACTTCACCTCAGACTGATAAAAATATGATGACTGTCACCAAGAAAACAACACGCTTACCTGGAAAAACAAGAAAAAGGTCACAATGGCAAGATCCTCTCACATAACAGATATCAATGGAGAAACAATCAATAATAGATAAAATTCAGTATGAATATTTCAAGAAAATATATTTCATAATTCTAACTGCCATTTCAATCCCACTGCAGAAAAAAAAGACCAGTGTGTGTGTGTGTGTGTGTGTGTGTGTGTGTGTATATATATATATCTCATTAAATACCAGTGTGACCGTAAATTAATAAAATAAGGAATATTAGAGAGAAGGAAAATAATAATTCAGCAAATCAGAAAATATCTGTCAAGATTAAAAAACAAAGTATTCTAACCCACATACATGAAAAATAATTAAATGTTTTGGGGGTTTTTTACTTTTATTGTCATTTGTTCTCTTACCTAATTGACTAGTAGTTATTTTATTGATTAATACCTCTGCTTGCTAGTCTATAATATTTGTTTTGTATGCACTATTTGATAATAAATTAGAAAAAAAAGAAAATCTGATGGCTGCAGAAACACTTCGCAATAACTATATGCTTGAAGTTTTTTTAATGTTTTAAAGAGATCTAGATCTCAATAAGGTTTTTACCTGGTTAAATAAAATATATAATAAAATAATAATAATAAATATGTTAGTTTGTTTTACTTGTTTGTCAAAGTCTTTATCCCACATGTCGTTGATGGTGCAGCCTGCCCCCCTCATCAGCAGGGCGCCGGTACCAAACAGGGCAAGCATCCCGACATCTGGGAGGCATCCAGGCTCCGCTGCCAAGGCGATGCTCCATGTACAAGGAAGGTAGAGCAGCCATGTTCCTAAAAACGAGATGCTGCTGAATTTAAAAGAGGATTATCTGCTAAACATGAAAAAACAGACTAAAAATAGAAATTCAGCCCAGCAGGAGGATTAACTGTGATCTGACTGAAGTTGTTTGAGCAAAGCCTTAGCAACACATTAATGCATGAACTGAATCTTTTTCTGAAAGCAATGAGAGACTAAACAACAAAGACTTTCTTTTTAATTTCAGGGCTCTTCAATCTTTTCAATCATATTTCAAATTAAAAATCAACTCTTCTGTGAAAATTTGTTTTACTTGTGGTGTTTTCCAATATTTGCCAATTGATTCATAATTTTTCTAGTTTCTTTAGCAGATATTATTCTGTGTTAGTGACTTTTCCTTCTGATTTTATGCCAACTATTCTTAGTTTTCTATTGCAAGGGGAATGCATTTTCACAATGCATTCCCCTTGATTGACAACCACAAAGAATCTACCTGAAATATACTCAAACATCATCAAATATATTTCATCCCTCTGAACATCAATCAAATCAAGTGTTTGTAAGCTGCAAGTCATTTTGACTACTTTACCTTCATCCAGCATGTACTTACAGACCACAAGTAGTTTCTTAAGGTTTGTATTGAAAAAATATGTATTGGAAACGTGTTTCTTCTGCCTGACTTTGGTATTTCATGCAACACTTACTCATTTGTTTTATTTTTTTCATTGAAATCTTTAAAATACAATAATTTGCGTAAAGGTTGATATTTTTGTCTGTCTGATGATATAATTTTAAATGCATAGATCAGACGTTATGATCTTGAGAAGGCCTTTTCCCAAAATACATTTTTTAGTCTTGAGTATTTTTTGGACGGCTACTTTTTTACGCAAATAAAAATATGTTTCAGTACTGCTACTCTTAAGCTGAGGTGGATAAAGTACCCAAATAATATACTCAAGTAAGATTAGCACTACTTCTTTAATCTACTTTATCTACTCTAATAAGAGTAAAAAAGTATCTGGTTTTTTTACCAGTAACTGATCAGTTACTGATCAGTACATCTGATTGAATATTTAAACATAATGTATCAGGCAGACGAAAATGTAAAGTTAGGTCCAAATTCTGGTATTTTATAGACTAGAACTAAATAATCAATTCCAAATAACATATTCAGGCAGCATTTTTCCAAATCATAAGAAAATATGGAATTAATACTTAAAGTCAGTAATGCAAATATATTTTATGTTAGAACACGGTGCCAAATGTCACAGCAGACTCAGAAAGTAGAGAATAATATTAGAAAAACAAAGAATAAGTCTTATATTATCTTAAACTGTAGATGTTTCTGTATCTCATGTATTTTTTGTTTTTCTTCATTCAGTGAAGTTACTCACAGTGGGTAGAGTATCAAGAAATGTTACACCAGTGTAGTTAGTTCTGTTCTTAAATACAATTTTGGGATACTCTCATAAAGATCACATTTGTAAAGATACATTGTAAAAGAAAAAAACAGCAATAATTTGCTTTATTTAACCTGTCATTGTGAAAAAAGTGGGCGTTAATTTTTCAGTTCTATTTTCCTGAGTAGCAAACTCAATATGTAATTGACAAGCTAATAATTTACAAACTAAATACTTAACTTTCAAATTATGTATTAACTAAATAGTTTTCAGTATTTAGTTGGGAACTAAATATTTAGCTCCAAAATAAAATACTACTTATTTTCCAAACTTAACATTTATCTTGCTGACTAACTTAATACTTCTAAAAGTGTGGATAACATGGTGAAAATATGACTTTGACAAGTTACATAAAGCAAATTATTATTGTTATTTTTTTTACTGTGTAACTTTGCTCTGTCTCTCTCTGATTAACAGTAAGGCGTGTCTTTCATAGGAAATGAATGCAGTTACCGATGGGTTTGTCCAGCCTAATCAGTCTCAGGTAAGGCTGGACATGAGCAGGAGCTGAGTTCACCACATGAGCACCAGAGAAACTGAACGACCTGCACTGGGTTTCTCTGGGTCTCAACTTAAACCGACTCTGGCTGCACAAAACTCGTCTCAACACCGCAGACTCTGAGTGGAAGCCGTCTTTACTCCTCGCTGTTTGGCTTTGCAGGAAGCAGTTGGACAGGGTGGAGAGACAGGACGGGGGACAGGTCCGACTCACAGCGGTCCATCTCAGGGCCGTCAGAGTTAACCGGCTGCTCAGCCTGTTACGGAACATGACGTTTCTCTTCGGTCAGCTGCACATTTTAAAATTTAAAACCGCAATATAAAAAAAAACCCCAAAGAAAACAAGCGACCTAGCGACGCAAAGCGCTTCTACTGTTGCGGTACGTTCAGTATTATTGTCCGGAGGAAACAACCACAACAGGAAGCGGAACGAATTACGTACCGCTTTAAACTCCTACTTAATGTGTCCTTGAAAGTTGACTAGGAAATCTAACCAAAAACTAAAACCAGAAATGAGGGTAATAATTAAAATTTTATGTTGAATGTTTTTGCCCAAGTGAAGTACAAAGAAGGTTGCCTGTTTATATAATTTATATATTTTTCTGACCACACTGTCTTCCAGCATTTCCTTTATATCAAACTAATACTTTATTCTGGGACGTTTTTCTTATTTACACATTTTTCTTTAAATCAGACTTCTGTCTCTCTGTCTGCCTCTATCTACCTATTTGTGTGAAAACTTGCAAAATGTTCCTAGCAACCTTTACTGAAAATTTCAAGTGAACGTGTGAGCATATACCGTTTTATTTATTTATTTATTTATTTATTTATTTATTTATTTATTTTATTTATTGAAAAAACATCTCTGTTCACAAAAATAAAGAAAAACAATATGTCAGTAAAGTATAATAATATAATAATATATACATTGGAACAAAAACAACCAAACAAAAACAGACATTATGATAAATTAAAAATATACAATGATTTACAACATTAATCTGTGTTTACAGGCTTTTTTTTATTTGTAGTCTTTGCAGTAGTGGATAAATATTCAATGTCTTTAACAAGAACTGTATAGGTAAATAAATAAATAAGGTGAAGAGAATTAAAAAAAATACACTTGTGAGTATGAAATTTGCCCAATATAATAATTAGATTAATTGCCAGTCTTCTGCCCACATTTGTATTTTTTCCAAGAAAACCAAAAATAATATGCTTTGCAAAAACTTGGTATCAGCATTACAAATTATAAAGTTATTAAATTTTTTCTTGTGATACAACTGAGGAATAAATGACTGTACTGTTTATTCTGAATATTTTTCGGAGTGCACTCAATCCTCCAGGGGGCGGTAATGAGAATCGACCAGTTCGAATCTCGATCAATCAAGACGAAGAAGAAGAGGAAGAATCCGACCAGGAGGAGGAGGGAGGAAGGCCAGATTTACTCGCGGGAAAATGGCGGAAACGTGTCTATTTGTGTTTTTCTGTTGCAACGCCTCAAAACATTGACTTGTTGGCCCTTTTTCGTGTTTATCTTCATGTGTGAGTATAATATAGTTGCACCGCGAGTCACTACACGTGTATATCTGTACCGCTAAATGTTTCTGGGGAGGTTTTGTTAGGGTTCTAATAGTTTATGTCTCCTGTCTGCAGGACGTACAGGACAGAAAAGTTAAATCCAGAGGTGATTTTCTATAACACAAAAGGGAAAAAGTGGCGTCGTTTTTAACCTCTAACTTGTGCAGTTTTCAACAAACTACAAATGAATTTATATGGAGCATTAACTGCATTCTCATAAATGGAAACAATTTTACTTGTTAATCCTTCAGGTGTGCCGTAGTGGGTTTTTAACGGGAAGCAACTGAATGAAATGCAAAGTGGTATGTATTGTAATGACAATCCACATTCTTTCATTAGTAAACTTGTTTTAATTAAAGCTGTGCAGCTCCCCTTATATTTCCTCCCTTGTAATTTTTAGATCCAGTGCAGTTTTCCACCTTTGGACACATGGAGGAGACAGTTCCCCAAGAATGCCTGCCAAAGTCTTTCTATTGCTCTAAATGCACCCTCATTTTCAAATCTAAGGTGTACCTCTTCGAACATCTCAACAAGGTACATTGCTTGGACATAGATGTATGTCTGAGAGACGCTGGCTTAAAATATGCTGAGAGTAACAAGGTCAACACAGAGAAGAGGAAAAGTGCAGGAAAGAGTTTTACGTGCAGGAACTGTGATTTTAAGACTTGCAGTGGAGACGTTTTAACAAAGCATGAGACACAGTGTGGGAAAACTGAAAGCCCCAAATTGATTGAAACTATTACAACACCTGTCACAACATCAAACCAACACGATGAAGCTGAAGAAGCATCCTCATCTAAGGATCTCAGAACATACAAGAGGCCATCATCGCAAACCATCACAAAGTATTTCACTGCAACATCTGGATCAAATGTAAAGCTCAAGTTAGCTAGTGATACAAAAAAAACTTTTAGTTCAGAGGAAACCCCTGAGATTGATGTATCTTTTCGACCGTCGGACGTTTTTAAACATGCTGACCATCTTTACCATTCTAAGCGAGGAGAATCCGATTCTCAGGCCGAACAAACAAATACGGTAATTAGCGAGGTTGGCAGGAAGACCAGTAATGAAAGCTTAAAAGCTCCAGCAAGTAAAAAACCCAAACTTGAAGGAGAAGCAACTGAAAATAAAACCAGAAAACCTTCAGGCAGTTCAGAGTTCTCATTCGAAGTCAGTGACGAAGAAGAGGAAAGGAAGGTCAAGCTTGTTAATAAAGACCCGCCGCGCCCCAAAGTTTATTTCTGTAAGCACTGTGACTACAGCAATGTGAGCTCCGGGCTTGTGTCCTCTCATTATGCCAGCGATCACCCGTATGTCCGATGCAACGCTGGCTACATTCAGCAGTCGTCTGATCAGAGCGCAACCTTTCGCTGCCTTGAGTGCCCGGTTGAGTTTCTAAGCACTGTTGACCTGAAGTGGCATTACACAGAAAAACACCCAGAGGCTCCAGATGTGTTCAAGATGAAGCTGAATGAACTCAAACTGGAGTTTAAATGTTTCACATGTACATTCACCTGCAGCGAGGTGAGGGACCTAAGACACCATTACAAGCAGAATCATCGGACTTCGGAAGTGGACAATTCTTTGTTGTTCTGTCAATATTTAGTGAAGGAATGTCAGAAAACATGTGAAAAAACATCCAGCCCAGAAAAGCCAGTGGAGCTTTCCCCCAAGAGAACCATCCCACCACATAAAGAGGTGGAAATTACACTTTCAAACCACCCACCGACCTCCACAGGGCCAGATGCAACGCTGTATAAATGTGTTAAGTGTCAGTTTGAGCACAAGTCAGCTGTCGCCATGCATGTTCACTACCAGAAAAAACACCCAGAAAAATTAGTTTCATTAGATGAAATCAAACAATTAGCTCGTGAAATGATGCCTGAGAAAAAAAGTTTACAGAAAGAAAAATCCACAGTGCAAATAAAAGAGAAGGATATGACACCCGAAGTTTCCAAAGGTTCTCCAGAGCATTTGAGAATTGAAAATGTTAAATCTCTAACAGATTATGCCAAAAAAGGGAGCTCCCCCTCTAAACATATAAGAAAAACAATGGATGAAACAACGTCTTCACAGAAAGTAAAACTCAAACCTGCACCATCTTCGCAAAATGATAGTAAATTGTCCCAATTAGAGCTTTCATCAAAAGCTACTCTGAAAACGCCAGAGATTTCCACACCTAAATGTGTGAAGTCTTCAAAAAAAGAAAGCACAACCAAAATGTCATTTTCTAAACCTAGCACGGAAACAACCAAGTCTAAATCTGGCAAATTTTTATGGAGTTCACCGCTGGACATGCACTACTGTCAGTTTTGCAGCTATGCAAGTCCCCAAATCAGAAGCGTTATTGGCCATCATAATGCAAAACATGCTGCCTATATGCCCTTATCAAAGGAAGACATCATACAGTATAGCGCTGAAGTGATTGAAAATAAGAGTCCAATCACTTTTAAAACAACTAGTCATATGAAAAACAGCAATGAACCTAAAACCCAGATTAGAAAAACTGAAGTCAGTGTGCATGTAGACCAATTATACTTCTGCCATCTGTGCAATCTTGGAAATCCATCAACACAGGGAATCATTGCTCATCAAAGCAAAGTCCACCAATACAAACATTCCAGTCGAAAGAGTATTCTTAAATATTCAGCTTTGGTCCGTGAGAAGATTGAAAAGAATGGATCGTATTCTTCAAAATTACCTCTTCCGATAATAAAAGAAGAGGACAAGGACATGTTCTTCTGCCACTATTGTAACTATAAACACAGATCGTTGACTGAAGTAGCACACCATTTCTCCAGAATACACTGCAAACCTTTTAATAAAACTGATATTCGACAGTACACGTCAAAGGTTCTCGAACAGCTCCAGAAATCTCCTCTGAAGTCAGCAGCAAACCAAGAGAACCCGGAGGGCAAAAATGAAACGACAAACATGTCTTTCAAAACATTTTCCAACTCGGTAATAAACACCGAAACGCATAGAAAGCTTCCATGCAAACACTGCACATTTACTACTCAGTATGTGTTCCATTTGATGTCACATATGAGGAAAACTCACTGTTCAAAACTCTCAGTTACAGCCGTTCTAAGACTTTGTTTCCTTAAAGGAGCGCTAGAATCAGGCTATCATTGCGAGTGGTGTGTTTTCAGTCACAAAAAAGCAGAGGTGGTCCATAAACACTACCAGGACCGACATCCGGGCTGCAAGCAGATGAGCCTGGGGACTGTGAAGGCTCGGTTATTTGTTGGTATCAAAGAATTACATTCAGAAGACAAGAAAACTGAACTAAAATCAGTCTCTAAAGGCCAGACATCCCAAAGTTCACAAAAAGACCAAAATCGGCTTTACCATTGCACATTATGTACTTTCAAAAGTAACGCAAAGCGCTATCTTACACGCCACTGCAACAAGTTTCACCCTTCGCAGGTAAAAGATTCCCCAAGTGACAAAGGGAAAAGAGAAAAGAGCGAGTTGGATGACCTCAACAAAATGCCAGGATTGTTTGAATCTTTCCAAGTGCCTCTTGAAGACACGGATGAAGAAACTTCATCTTCTGATGTGATCAAGTGCCCTTCATGCCCGGCGACGTTTCACAACAAGCACGGTCTGAGCGTTCACACTGGAATAAAACACCTCAACAGCAGAAATGTGAAAAAACAACCCGATCAAATTGAAGGGCACGTGCATGTCTACAAGTGTCCATATTGCAACTATTTCAACACCAGTCATCAGGGAGTCCTCACTCATTGCCAGATGAGGCATCCTACCTCCACCTCCAGGGCGGACAGCCTTTATCTGGACACGACACGTTTGTCGGATTGTGATGATTTCACGAAAGGAAATGGTTCTGAGGAAGTTTCAAAATTTAGTGGCTACATGTGTAAAACCTGCCCACAAATCTGTGCAACGCTGAATAAACTGAAAAGGCACCGCGAACAGGACCACAATGAGACCATGAGTGGCGTGCCCAAACCAGCTTCTTCTACGCCAAAGCTGAGCCTTAGAATCAATCTAGTTAAGCCCAATAGAATGCTTAAGTCTGTCTCCAAGACTTCGCTTCACACCAAGAAGGTCTACGTCAAGATAAAGTGTCCACAGTGTCCTTATGTCTCCAGCACAAACCTTGGACTGAACAGTCACATGCTTAAGCAGCACAACAATGCTGCTCCAAAGGACGGCATACATAAATGCATATTGTGCTCACAGACTTATCCTTTTAAAAGACGACTTGCAAAGCATTATGCCAGGACTCATGGAAAAGGTGCCTTTCAGAAATACTACATTCCACTTTACAAGCCATTTCAGAAGAAAAAAGAGTTGTCATTTCAGCAACAGCAAAATAACTCGGAGAAACGGCTGATCTATAAATGCCCCACTTGTCCATATGTGAATACCAGTTACCACGGGGCTCTCACCCACTGCCAGATGAAGCACCCAAGCTTTACTGTGAGAGCAGATGAACTGGAAACAGGTGAAATACTCCTCTCCAACATTGTGAGGTGCTCAAAAGGCAAAGGCTCCTATAAAAGAGGGTACATGTGCAAAAGCTGTCCAGAAATTCATCCGTCAATCAAGAAACTAATAAACCACTGTAGAAATGAACATGGGAAGGCAGCCGTTTCTGAGCTTCTCTCTGAAGAAGAGAAACAAGATGACAATGAAGATGAAGCAGAAGAAACATCTGTACAGCTTCAGAGGGAAGATGAAAAAGCAGCCCCCTTAAAGATAGTGCTGAAAAAAGACTTATCTTACAAGTGTGAGTTGTGTACTTACTCAGCTTTAACACGAAAAAATCTCCAGTGTCATTACAAATATTTCCACAAACTGGATGCGCTTAGTACTTATAAGAAGTTGGAAAAGTATAACAAACGTAAGAACAACTTCCTCTTTAGATATATTGAGTTAAAAAAACAGCTAAATCTCATTTGCAAGAAATGCCCCAACTCGATGTTTGACTCGTCCCAGTTGCTGATTGAACATTATAACAATTTTCATCAATTGAGGAGCAAATCTGACTTCACTGTGGTATCATTTGGAGTCAGAAAGAGAAGCACTGGGCTCTACAAGTGCAACTTCTGCAGAAAGAATCTGCATGGAATTAGATATCTCACCAGACATCTGGATCGCCACAGAGACCAGATGAAAGTTGAGGCCTCGCAAAAAAAACTTTCCTTTGCCAGTGGAACAGCAGATCCCCCGTCTCCTAAGGTGAGTTACTCTTCAACTCACTGCAAAAACACAAAATCTCACCAAGTATTTTTGGTCTAGTTTCCAGTAAGACCCTGAAACGCCTCCCTAAAAGAGTCTTTCGACCCGAGAGCTGTTGTAGCACTACACACAGCAAATAAAATAACCTTATTTTATTTATGTATTTATTTATTTGTTTAGTTATCTATTTATTTATTCTGAACATCCCAGTTCTGTTTCTTCACGAGTTGCTACTTTTTAAAATTTTGCTGTGCTTTATTCATGCACAATGACATTAAAAGGAATTCTGATTCAAACATCTTACTACACTTGAAATGAGACAAAACTAACTCACAAGTCACTTTTCCGCAAGAAATAGTAGCTTGTTTTAAGTAAATAATTCCCTAATAATTGTGAAAACGTACTAGTTACATTGGCAGATTATTTTACGTATAACATGGGAAAAATGTCTTGTTTACAAGTGAAATAATTTGCCAGTGGAATAAGTATTTTTTAAATACATATTGAATTAAAACAAGCTCTTATATATTACTGAAAAGTCACTTGTAAGTTAGTTTTGTCTCATTTCAAGAGTACAAAGACATTTCCAGTAGAACCTAGTCCAAAATTACTTTTTTGTTCTTGCTCTGTTCTTCATCTTTTACCACATCTTTCAGCTGCAGTTGCAAGTTTAATTTCTGCGATTTTAATTCTCAGGCGTCTCAAAAAAAAGATAAACTCCCCACATTTGAAACTATCGCGGAGCTCAGCCACTGGACTGGTGCACCGGTAGAGGTCGTGACCCCTCCTTCCAGTCCTCCACCATCTTCGTTGAAAGTCCCAGATGTCGAGCCGGAGGTGGAAGCACAAGAGGCCGGACACACTTGCAAACGTTGCCAGCAGACGTTCATGTCGCTCAAAGGTCTGCGGTCACATGAGCGGAGTCACGCAGCCCTGGGAGCCATTAAGAAACTGGACAATATGATCAACACAGAGTTCAAAAACAAGTAAGGAAAACTGTTATCATTTTTAGTGTCAGGATTTTCCTATTGTTCTACTTTATTTTTTTTATTTTCCCACTGTGGAAATGAAAACACAGTCAACGCTGCTAAGCTCTAAATAAATCTGAAAAAGATCAACAAATGTTTCATCTCATGTTTTTCTCCTTTTTAACATGTACATATGTTTTTTGTGAAAATAATCAGAAAACAGAAAGGGAACATTAACATGTAGCCATGTTTAACACTGCAAAAACACAAAATCTTACCAAGTATTTTTTGTTCAGTTTTTAGAACATCTTAGTACACGTGAAATATACGCTTGTTGTAAGTAAATCCTTAATATTGATGAAAATGTTCTTGTTCTATTTGCAGAGTATTTCACTCCTAGAAAGACATTTTCTCATAAGTTAATTTATTTGCCAATGGAATTGGTACTTTTTCATCAATAATAAGTAATTTACTTAAAACAAGCCTCTATATCTTGATAAGTTAGTCTTAACTTAATTTGTCTTATTTCAAATGTTAATATATTTCCACTAGAAACTAGACCAAAATTACTTGGGAAGATTTTGTGTTTTTGCAGTGAAGTAACATTTTTATATTTTAGCTAGTTCCTCATTTACTTCAAATAAAATTGGATTTACGTTTTCTGGCATATTTGTCCCACTTCTCCCACTGTTGAACAAATCTGCAGATTTACAGAAAATATTAATTTTTTCCATCCTATAAATAACTACGGTCACGTCTTTCCATTTCTTAACAGAAATTACCTCTTTCCAGTAATTCAGAACCTTCGGACAAACCTAAAACACGTGATGATTATTCTTGGAACCATATGTTTCAGCAGTTCTTCTTGAAAAACACACACTTTGTGTTTATTTTCAAATAAAAGACTATACTAAAAATATTCATTTTTGTGCAGTAAAACCTGTTTTAATCCTTTAAACTGTAGTGAGAAAATAACATCATGCTTAGCATATGAATTTATAAAAGTACCCAAGACATTTTTTGAGGGGTGCACTGATAAATTGGACTGATTTCCTTAATTTTCATGGTTGGCGATATTTACTGGTCAAACTAATCTTGCATAAATCTACAAAGGTCTAAAAATGAGCCATTGCTCTCTTTTGCTCTTCTGTGAGAGGGCTGATTGACAGACTTGTAGAGTTAACAATAGTCACCCCACTGTTGCCAACTTTAGCAACGTTACTATTTTTAACGACTTTTCAGCAAAAAAATCGCAATCAGCAGGTCAGGCTGATTTTCTTTCTAATCATAATCTTTCTAAGCATTAACTGTGATTCATTTTCTTAATAAGTGTGTTTTAATTCTTCCACCAGCATCAAAAAGTACCTCCTCCATAAACCTGAGACTCTGAAGCCTTACCGCTGCGGCTGCTGTGCTTACCGGACGAATTTCATGGCACTTTGGCAAAGTCATTTTCTGAAAAACCATCAAGGTCAGAATCTACCCAATATTTCCACTTTGATTGGATTTGTTTTTTATTAAACAAGGTATTTAACTGCAACTAAATTAGTAGGGATTTTTTCAGCAGTATTTCACACACAGGAGAAGAGAATACCTTTAGACATAAGTTACACTACAAAAACATAAATTCTTACCAAGTATGTATGGTCTGGTTTCTAGTGCAAATATCTGAATACACTTGAAATAAGACAAAACTAACTTACAAGTAACGTTTCGGCAAGAAATAGCAGCTTTGTTAAGTGAATGGTCCCTTAATATGGATAAAAAGTACTTGTTATAGGTGAGATAATAGCCAAATTATTTTTTTATTTAACTCAATTCGATCAAATTTGTCAGCAACGACACATTTTTACAAACCAACTTTGCAGTACCGTAACTCCACGACACTTTGTGGTATCTTATATAAATAAGATACCATATATAACCGTTTCCAACGGTTTCTGAAAGGGGAGCCATTGTGCTTTCCAGTCAATATTGGTTTATTACGGTAATTTCTTTCCTGCCATTGCAGGAGGCATGTTTTTCTTTATTTTAATCTGATGAAACACTCTTTTAATTGTAAGTAACTGCTAGATATTGAAGGTTCCAGTTGTTATAGACAACTGGGAAAAATTATTTACTCACAGGGCATTTAAAGAGCTTTGTACAGTTAAAATAAGCAAAAATATGCAGGTGGAGATTTGAGTCTTACCGTACTCGGTTAAAAACCGAGTAAAGTTACAAAAGAAATTCTAAACAGTGTTCTTACCAGGTTTTCTGGCATTTAGCAAATATAAATAATTTTGGTAATTCTAACCAAGCTAAAACAAGAAAAATGTGGTCTGATTTAACTTCAGACAGTGAGAAAAAAATGTTTGTCTTTTGAGTCAGTGTATGTAAATATGTGGTTTTAACTGCAGCTTAACTTGTACTTATAATGTAGTAAATAGTGCTGCTTAAGTTTAATACCTGGTTTTCCCTGTTTCCAAATTCACAGACGTCATTGAGGAGGAAATCATCGAAACGAGCACTAAGGACATGGAGATTTCTCAAAGTTCAGACAAGGAGGTTCTGAACAACTTGCCTGAACTCATTGAAGAACCAGAGGATGTAGAAGGCAAGTTATTCACCTTAAATCTGATTTAACTTGTATAATCTGTCAGAATTACTCATTTTATTTTCTTTTTTCTTTAATTGCTGAAGTGGTAACACAGTTGGACTTTTTGACAGAATCCACAGAGTCGTACTCGGAGCCTCCAAATGTTCAGCGGCAGTTGACCCACTACAGCCTGATGGCACAAAACGTGGACAAAACTAACATGAATTTGGATGTACTCAGTTTGTCTGATGGAAACCTTCAGTGTGAGATGTGCAACTTCAACACAGAGCACCTGTCGAGCATCCGGCGGCACTACGCTAACCGGCACGGGAAGAAAATCCTAAGGTGCAAAGACTGCGAGTTTTACACGGGTTTAAGGTAAGCTGCAGCCAAATGTGGCATCAATTAAGTAACATTTAGATCAGTCTTTTTCAAACATGGACGCCCTCTAGTGGTCCGCGGGTTGCTGCATGTAAACGACCGTTAATTTGCCGCGAGGTCAGCTCTGAGTGCGATGCTACAGCTAGCTTACCGATGACTTTGGTTAAAAATAATAATGGATAAGTGGCTTAAAAGAAAAACTGAAGATACCATGGAAAGAAAACAACTCCAAGATTACTTATATGATCAGAGAAAGCCAGGTTCTACCTGCTGGGTCTGATGTCGTTTAGGAGAAATTTGATTCTTTTCAACGGCTCTATGCCGTGAACGGTAGGACTCGAGTCTCAGTTAGTGAGAACTGTTCTGTGTTTTATACGACACGTCAACAGTTATTGTCATTTTTAGGCCTGTCACAATAACAAATTTTGCTGGAGGAGGTTATTGCGACAAACTATAATGTTGTTTTGAGACCGTTTTCAACTAATATAATGGTAATGACAAAAGACTGCAAGAAAACAACAGAAACAACAAATAAAATAAATTATGAAGTTTCTGTAAACAAAATTGCCCTTCAAAACAAAAACGG
Source organism: Alfaro cultratus (assembly GCA_903066825.1). Lineage (NCBI taxonomy): Eukaryota > Metazoa > Chordata > Actinopteri > Cyprinodontiformes > Poeciliidae > Alfaro > Alfaro cultratus. The sequence goes on from CAEFZX010017438.1 coordinate 62,514, forward strand.
CTATTGAAACCAAAACACCAACTGAAGACTTTATCATCCAGGTTTTGGTAGAAAGAGAGAAAAAGAGAAAGCGATTAATCATGCTAATGGAAATTATTGAGCTTGTTTTAAGTTATCGTATTATAAATAGATTTATTGATAATTGTGACAGGCCTACTCATTTTTATTTAATTAATAGCTGGATAGCAAAAGATCCTTAGTAGGAAATTTCTTTTACAGAATGTGCAGCTAAAACTAAGCCATTTGAAGAATTTTTGGTGAAAAATATTTACTAACAAAGGGATTCTTTATTTTAAATGCAAAAGAATATAAATTTTTAGTCCAGTTTTGGCTTTCTTACTGCTCTCAGTGTGTTCTTTAA